>OZ010578.1:80263090-80288090 GCA_963932145.1 Acanthosepion lycidas
CTAAAAATGCTGCACTGATCGTTAATTACAAAAGAAAATTCATTAATCTTTTAGAAGTATAAAAACTGATGTAATTATCCAACAGGAAAAAAAATATAAATATGGATTTTTTCAAAAGGGAAAGATAATTTTGATTTCTTAAATGTTGTCACTCACTAACACGCCATGCAGGTATAAGTCTAATAAGGCTCTAACTACAATAGAACTACTCCAATATACTACTTGACTGATGCTTGATATTGAAATGATTATGTACTTGTCTATTTATTGCTTTACTTGGAAGGCTTTAAATCTATGAAAATAATTTTTTATTTGAATAGATAGTAAATCAGAAGTCTTTTATGATCCCCAAAGTTAAGCAACATTAAACATGGTCATTACCTAGATGAGTGACCCCTTGGAAATACTATGTGTTGTAAACTTGGATGCATGGATGGTGTAATGGATAACAGCTCAGAATTGAAAATTGGAAATATGTGTTCCAATTCCAGTTGGTTTTGTTATATTCACTAACATGCAAATACATTTAGGAAAGGTATGAATCCACCTCTTTCCCACCAGGTATGAGTTAATTATTGTCTCAAAAAAGAAAATATATATAACACACACACATTCAACATCTAATGATATTACATATGAGATTTATTAAGTAAAACTATCAAAATCTTAATTCACTCTGATGACTGCACACCAAATACTGAAAGCAAATATAAACAAGCAAGCAAAAGCCAAAATTTCTATCTACATTTAATATGTGAACAGATATAGCAAAAATAACATGAATTTTAATTACTTATCTACCTTCTGCTAAAAAGCTATGCAAAATTAAATTTAGAGGTTTGCCTAGAGCAAATATTTTGCATTAGCAACACACTTTAAAAAATCATTTTTTCTTATATATTACTTACATTTTGCTTGCCAAGATAAATATATTATTTAAAATGTATATAAAATTGAGTGAGAAATGTAGCAATTTATTGACAACACACTAATGTGACAATACACCAATTCGGAAAGTGCCTGCCTAGAGAGGACAAAGATATACTTTTTTCTCCCTATTTTCTGACTGAAGAACTTGTAATAACTTTCTCTTAGTAAATATTGGTCTTGGTGCAAGAAGGTAACTGTTATTCACAGGAATTACCATTTTAGTGTTCAAAAAATGAAATTTGATGATGTGACCAATGAATTTTACAATTTTTTGTCATAATTTTTTTCAATCTGTAAGTAGTTCTATAGAAATCAAAAGTTTTTTAAAAACAAAGTAAAAAAAAAATTATTTCTCACCTGATTACCAAAGTTAAGAAATATTGTACACTGAGAGGAAAAACTACTTAAGACTTTTCAGCGTCATAAATAATTTGTAGCCTTGAAAGTGACTAAACAAAGCTTAGTGAATAAACAAAAGAGATCTATTTATATATACACATTTTTTTAAAGAATTAATGGATTTTATGTATTAATTTAACATGGGTAAATAGCAGGGCGGACTGGGTTCTGTAGCCTTCGATGGCAACTGGTCTACCGCAGAAAGAAATGGCAACCTACTGCAGGAAAAAATCTGCCTCGTCAGTCATGTATCGAAAGATACATGATTGCCTACATGTGTATCATGTATAGCACATAACTGACTGACATAGTGCTGAAAAGTCATTCGACAAATTAATTTCCACAAAAACCTAACTAAATGACTAGATATCAATTTTTTTATTGTTTCTTGTTGTGGTTGGTGGGATGAGGTGGACTGAACTTTTGTATATGTGTGTGTGTGTGTGTGTGATACAATTTGTTTCAATCTTCTGATTTATGGTCAATTTATTTTATTTTTTGTGGTTAACACTTTTCTTTTATTATTATTATTTCAAAAAGTCTCTGGTTTTTCTGAAGCTTCTTAATTGGTAACCTAAGGCAATATCTGAATTGACAAAAAATGAAATCAAAAATGAACAGTTAACATCATCTATCAGGAAGGAAAAAACCTAGACATGTGGAGTTTATTTCATAATTATGGTAATGGAAAAGCCTGCATGAGACAGGAAATCTGTCCTTCGAAATTGGTAAGGAATCGATATATTATCATTCACAGCATCAAGCAAAGAAATAGCATCTTTACCAACTTAATGTGTTGAATATAAAATATGACACTCTTACTGAAAAGTGTTACACAAGTACTGTCAGCCTTGTTTGAATAAAACTTACTATTTACCTTTTGTAACTTCTGCAGACAAAAACATATGCTATCATTTCTTTATATGTTAAATTATCTTATTGTAATAATCTTTATGAAACTATCAAAAACAAAAATGCATCCAAAGAATCATGTATATAATAGTCTTATTCTGTCACTAAAACTTGTTTTAATTGCTGACTATTGACAATCCTATTTTACCTCAGTTTCCACACATAGTTTTAACATGCTTTCTGCTTCCTAAGCAAAACACATCTCAGATGAAAAATATTGAAAATTCAGTGTTTAATCTTTTATTTATTTTTTGGAAACTATTTTCAGAACTATTTACTTTGTTATTATAGAAAACTACTCTGTGATAGAAAAGTGGTAAAGTTGTTGTGTAGCAATGAAAATAATGTTGCCTGCCTGTAGAAGCAATCCCAGTATGCAGCACATTTGGAAAGTGCCTGAAAACCATACAATGGTTGATTAGTAAATATATACCTACCGTACAAAAAAGCCCAATGCTAATCCTTTGTATATACACTCTAAGTCTAATCATCCTCCATCTATAATTAAGCATATACATTCATCAAAAAAAGAATAAGTTCAAATTCAGCAAATGAGAAAATATTCTATGAACATAGTAATTTTTATAATAAAGCTCTAAAGAATAGTGGCTATAAAAGCCCAAAAACTCAATTATATAAAATATGAAAATGGACACCATAGAAACAATAGAAATAGAAAGATCATTTGGTATACACCCCATGCAACCAAATGGTAAGAAATAAGTTAGGACAAAAATTCCTTGCATTAAATGATAAACATTTTCCTAGAGATAGTAAACTCAGTACAATTTTTAATAAGAATAACCTAAAATTAAGTTACAGTTGTACTGAAAACTTAGAAATGATTATTAAGAAACGAAATGCTGATATCTTGAATAAACACTTATACCAAAATCAAAAATATAGATCCTAAAATAAAAAGAAATGAAGATAAGGAAAAATTATGTAACTGTAGAAATCCTCAAAACCGTCCTCTTAATAATAAATTCCGTATTAAATCAGTAGTTTATCAATGCAATATCTCATCTATTGAAGATCCAGACATGGTCAAATTCTACATTGGATGAACAAGGAATGAATTCAAAAGGTGGAACCAACATCAAACATCCTTTAATAATAATAAATACTGAAATCAAATGTCCCTATCAAAATATTTCTGGCACTTAAAAGAAACCAATAAAACCTACTGTGAAATGGAAATTAATAAGAAAAGCTAGAATATGTAGGTCATTAAATGACCTAGTGCGTACATGAGAAACTATATATTACTAGGTTTATAAAAAATAAAAATTTACTAAATCAAAGAAATGAAATAGCTATTTTTTGTAGGCACTGTCAAATATTGCCCTTAAATAATAATTAAAAAAAAATAAAAAAGAGAGATGAAACATACATATTTATACTTGATCATTAATTAATAATTAAATTCTAATATATTTATTTGTAAAAATACCATATAGTCTATTAGTTATTAGGAGGAATGTTACTTTAAATCTGTAGGAATAAAATTTAAATATTAAAAATATGACTTGCTCATATTGAAATGACCCTTTTAGAAAATCTTTGTGTATAAAAATATGAATTAAGTGAATAAATAAAAATGCCAAAATTTTTTGTCATTGAAATCCCAGACAACACACTGCTTAATGGATGTCTATGTTTGTGAGCAGGCATCCCCACCCCACCTAAACTTAACCTGGCTTTGTAAGTAATATATATTTGATACATAAGTTGTCTAGGGAAATTAAAACCCAACCACCCATAATCAAAATAGATTGAATTTTCCTTAACCTTAACAACTCAAAATATTAAGATTGTCTGCACTTATAAATCAAGTAAATTTCTCAGAAAGTTATTTGTAACATAACTTGACAATGGGACAAAACTCTGGATTTTAAGTTTAATTTTTATAATTAAATTAACAACTTAACAACTCAGTTTTGAAACACAGAAATTTCTGTGTCATGATGGAATCATATTTTTACAAAAGAAAATAATTATATATTTTTGAATTTGTAGGTCTGATGAATTAGATCATGATTATGATTCCAATGTAATAAATTATAACCATGGAATATTAGTGTTTGAGCCTTTTTTATTATATTCTTACTCTGTCCTGGACACTGGGTTCTACCTGGACTCTATCCTCTTGGGAATTATATATATATATATATATATATATATATATATATATATATTGACCACTAATATATATATATATATATATATATATATATATTGACCACTAATATATATATATATATATATATATATATATATATATATATATATATATATATATATTGACAACTGATATATATATATATATTGACCACTAATATATATATATATATATATATATATATATATATATATTGACAACTGATATATATATATATATTGACCACTAATATATATATATATATATATATATATATATATATATATTGACAACTGATATATATATATATATTGACCACTAATATATATATATATATATATATATATATATATTGACAACTAATATATATATATATATATATATATATTGACAACTAATATATATATATATATATATATATATTGACCACTAATATATATATATATATATGTATATGTATATATATATATATATATATATATATATATAGACCACTAATATATATATATATATATATATATATATATATAGACCACTAATATATATATATATATATGTATATATATATATATATATATATATATATATATATAGACCACTAATATATATATATATATATGTATATATATATATATATATATATATATATATATATATAGACCACTAATATATATATATATATATGTATATATATATATATATATAGACCACTAATATATATATATATATATGTATATATATATATATATATATATATATATAGACCACTAATATATATATATATATATGTATATATATATATATATATATATATATATATATATAGACCACTAATATATATATATATATATGTATATATATATATATATATATATATATATATATATATATATATATATAGACCACTAATATATATATATATATATGTATATATATATATATATATATATATATAGATCACTAATATATATATATATATATGTATATATATATATATATATATATATATATATATATATATATATATATATATTGACTACTAATATATATAGTCCACTAATATATATATATATATATATATATATTGACCACTAATATATATATATATATATATATATATATATATATATTGACCACTAATATATATATATATATATATATATATATATTGACCACTATATATATATATATATATATATATATATATATATATATATATATATATATATATATATATTGGCCACTAATATCTATCTAACTGGCTCCTTTTTTATGTGCTGTGTCCTTTCAGGACATGGGGGTCATGGCCCTCCACAGCTTTCTATCCTTTGTAGCTCTAAGCAATGTTTGTCTCCTTACTATCCTTCCCACTTCCTATTCTGCTATCCATTTACACAATCTCCTTAGAGGGGAGCAACAAGTAACCTACCTCTCTTGCTTTCAATATATCCTGTGAGTGTCAAATTTTCCAAGCCTTTTTCATTGTGTCCCAGAATTTAGGTAGATATTGCATCATAAACTACTTTTAGAAAACTTTTGAACTGTTATAATTTTCTATTAAAATTCATCATTTTTTTTTTTTTTGTTGAAAATATTGTATTGTTCTGTATAAATTTATTTATCATAGGTAATGTTTGATTGTCGACCTAATTATGACATTGTCTCTTTGGTATGCCTTTTGCAACTTTAACAAAGAAAATGGATTTTAATAACATGTTTTAATAAAATATATTATTTGGAAGCCTTAAGGAGGAATCAAAATATAATCATTCAATTTTTCCATTTTATGGTTTGAAGTTTTTTTGTAGCAGGTTTGTTACTCTTTGGAAATTTTCATTTTATTAATAAATTTATGTGCTGGATTTTTTGTTAATTTAAATTAATATTTAAAGAAAACATTTTTTTATGCTGAAATTCAATCATATTCTGATACTCATAATTATAGTGTGGGGGGCACCATGTTGTATACCACTGATATTAATTAAAGAACATTATGACTTTGTTCTGATTTAAAATACAGAAAGAATTGTAATGTTTCATACAAATTTGATTTAACCTGAAGATTAAAAAAAATTGAAAAAGCATTCAGACATGTATAAGTTAAAAGAAAGTGTATGGTCCCAGCATGCCAAGCAAAAGAAGGAAAAAAGAATTTATTTCGTGTACTACCACAAAGAAAAAATCAATTCTCAAAAGGTGATTCTTGTAACAGAACAGACATGCCAAAATTATTTTCTTATTTTCATTACACTGATCATCATTTCCTTGGCCCAGTGCTTGATTTATTTAAATGAAGACTATGGGCTCAAGTGTTCAAAAGAATAGCTTTCTTACTTTAAATTTACTAAGATATGAAAGGTAAGATTTAAGAAAGTTCTCTTTTTTCTTTTTTTTTCTTTTTCTTTTAAGTTGAAAACAGAACCATCACCATGACAGCAAAATAATTCAACAATTTCTGTCAAAATAACCTTCAAACATTGTACATATGAGAGGAAAGCAATTATTGTCATGTTAGTGAAAACTGTATTGGCAACATATCTGAGGTAGTATTACCCCACTTTGTATGCCAGGGGATTTTTCTTAATGCCTACTAGATAGCTAAGTATAAAGCAGTAGATAAAAAAAAGTTCTCATTCTCTCTATCTCTCTCTCACTCATTCTCTCTCTCTCTCATTTTCTCTCTCTCACTCACACATTTTCTCTTACTCACTCACACATTTTCTCTTACTCACTCACACACTCTCACACATTCTCTCTTACTCACTCACACTCTCTCACACATTCTCTCTTACTCACTCACACTCTCTCACACATTCTCTCTTACTCACTCTCTTACTCATTCTCTCTCTCTTGCTCACACTCTCTTAGTCATTCTCTCTCGCTCACACTCTCTTATGCATTCTCTCTTACTCACACTCTTACTCATTCTCTCTTGCTCACACTCTCTTACTCATTCTCTCTCTCTCGCTCACACTCTCTTACTCACTCACACTCTCTTTCTCTCACACTCTCTCTTACTCACACTCTCTCTTACTCACACTCTCTCACACTCTCTCACTCATTCTCTCTTATATACACATTCACATACAGAATACAATGGGAATAAGATATGTCTTACTTCCCCTGTATGGCAACCACATCATATTCAATACAAAATATCTCTTCAAAAATTAATAATACTACAAGAAATTGGTTAACACCGCTCCAAATTAGTAACTTAATACCACTATAACTGTAAAAGAATTTTTTTTTTTTTAGCTTTCTTTTCCGAGGATGACAGTTTTAATTTTTTATGTTTACTAAGCAAGCAAGGAGGCATGATGGAATAATGGATAGCAGCTCAGATTGAGGAATTGGAGAACTGTGTTCAAATTCCAATCAGATCCATGATATTCATATATGTGCTAACACCCTTGGAAAAGGTATGAATCCTCTTCTCTCCCCAGCTATGGGTAAATAGCAGGACAGACTGGGTTCTATAGCCTTGGATAGCAACTTGTCTACTGCAGAAAGAAATGGCAACCTACTGTGGGAAAAAATCTGCCTCATCAGTCATGTATTGAAAGATACATGATCGCCTAAGTGTGTATCATGCATGGCACATAACTGACTGAAGCAAAGTCTGTTGAAAGTAACTTGAAAAGGCTGTCAGGGTTTTTGAGTCGGCAATTGTCTTCAAATAGAAATGAGAACTTGCAAAGTTGTTTACATGTTTGAGAATAGTATGTATTCTAAAGTGCTAATGAGAAATATCTTTGATCTTTATTGCTAAAGATCCGAATGAGGTAATCGATTGCTCATTGGAAGTACCTATTGAGTGAGAAAACCTGATAGATATTTTAATCAAAAGTCCTGCGACTGTGGATGTGTAGGTAGTGTAATGGTTAACTGTTCAGAATAAGAAATTGGTGCACTGAGTTCAATTTCTGGTTAGGTTCATTACATTCACTTCCACACTAAAGCCATTGGAAAAGGTATAAATCCATCTCTTCTCCCACCAGCTATAATTTAAATAGCTGGGTAGATTGTTCTTTAGTTATCCTTGGCATCTGGTGTAGGAGAAGGACAACTTTGAATTCAAAACTCAACCACCTGAAGCTGTACAAAGATGGTTAGATATGGGGTCTAGATACCATGTCTGTAAAACAAAACACTATATTTCAACAACTGAGGATAATCTTGTGATTATCCAGAATGCTGTTGACACTAACAAGCATTTGACTCAAGCAATGTGTTTTATTTATTATTATCATTACTGGCATATGAACAATTTCATTATTTACATTATTCGGACTATTGTCCTCATTTTTGTCACCATATTTATTACTATTGTAATAAATATGGTGACAAAGATGAGGACAATGTCACCATATTTATTACTGATGTAATAAATATGGTGACAAAGATGAGGACAATAGTCCGAATAATGTAAAAAATGTACATAATACCTCATCTCAGAAATATAGACAGATACTGAACAATTTCATGATTTTAAAATTTTCTTTTCCTATGTGAGTTGCATTCATCTTTTTCAGCTTTAAGAATTAAGTCATACTTTGGAGAATGGTCTAGGAGTTATGGAATTAGACTTTTTTAGGAGTTTGTATGTGCCTTTTGTGAACATCCTATCAATTCTTTATTTCCTGTTAAAATAATATAGTTAAATAAGGTTCTATTCCTCTGCTGCCACTCATACAACACTGAATGCTCCTTCTCAAGACACCGTTCTCAAATTCACACACACGTCATCAACGTAAAAATCACTACTCCCTTCTCACTGCTTCAGCCCTCTTTTATTAAGCCAAAACTATGGGTGACTGACCAATCAGCATTCTTTACTTTATCTTCAGTCACAAATGTCATCCTTCGGTTCGACCAATCAGCATGAGAATTGCTATTGTTTGAACCACACTAAGCTGTATAAAAGCCAACATTACAGAATCATGCACTTCTGGAATAATCTAAAGTGTGTGTGTGGAGGGGGGGAGATTCATGCCATTTTCAGAGGAACAAAATGTTGCTTCTACATGGTATCTATTGAGGTAAGGAACTTATTTACCTTTGCAAACCACTCTGACGCACTTAGTTCTACGTAATTGTTCACCACAAATAATTTTCCCCACAATATCAGCCTTTATAAATTTCTATTAAGCTATTTTGAGATGAGGTATTGTAATTATTTGAACTATTTACATTGTTCAGACTGTTGTCCTCATCTTTATTGCCATATTCACAACATTTTGGCCATTGTACACTCTGACCTTCTTCAGGTGATACTTGTTGAAATTTTAAACTGAATGCTTTATTTAATTTATGGAGGTAGATTGTTGTTAGAATGATGGCTGGGGGAGAGAGGAGGTGGATTCATACATTTTCCAAGGTGATTTGTGCATAAGTGAAAACAACAAACCCTACAGGAATTGAAACTTGGCTCTCTGATTAACAATTTTGAGCCATTTTCCATTATACAACCTGCACATCCAAGCTACAGTACCTGATATTCCAATGTGGTCACCCATCTAGCTACTGACCAGGCTCAATGTTGCTTAACTTCAGTGATCATACAGCGAACCAGTGTTTTAATATGATGTGGCTATAAGCTTGCCATTTTTGGTGATTAAGATGCCTAAGCATGGTAAAGAATTATTTTTTAAAGATCAAAAGAGCATTCTCTGTCTTTTATGAATTATTTAAATTCTCAACATCAAAAAATAAATTTCTTTCGAGCATGAAAAATAATTCTTGAACATTCTTAGGCATCCAAAATGTCTAAATTTGAATCACAAAAAATAACAATTCATTTAAAATTAGCAGCATTTGGGAAAAGTTCAGTATTCTTTTTGAATATTTTTGTTGAATCATAATTTTTGATTGAATAAGATCCTTGCAAGTTCCAAGACTATAAAATATCTGTCCATGGAAATTTCCCCTATTGTATTGTTAGATATTTGAGCTTAACGACTGTAACAAAATATTGCAATGACAATCATAAGCATGAAAGCAGGTCATTATTTGAAGAGGTAAGAGGGTAAACCAAGGAAGCTGTAAGTAAGAATTTGCAGATAAAAATTAGTTCACATCATTTCTATAAGGAGGAAGGCATTTATTTTTCTAACTCCCACCTAATCTGTGTATAAGTCAGTTATAATGGTGAAAAATTAATAGATCATAATTAAAAATGGGAAGGAATAGCAGAAACTTGGAGGAATATAACCTGAGAACCACTGCTCTAATATATTTAATGAAAAATACATTCTTGAAACATAACTGATTTTTTCTGCAATAACAGGTCTTTACTTGGAGTGATTTAAAAAAAAAATCAATACATCCCAAGCAAGGCAAATATGATACTAAGACACAAGGGGCTACTGGGAGTGAAATAGGATGAGAAGATTTTAGAAGGAACCGGAAACCTAATCTTGAACAAGAAACAAGAGATAAACACTAACTCCTGTTCAAAAGACATGGGTTGGAGTGTGAACTTGATATGATAGATGTTTAATCATGCAATTTAATTGTTTTATGAATAAGAAATTTACAAAGATTAAATTATTTTGTATAAAATACATTCTATTTTTTTTAACTGGAAATAAAGAACTAACAAGATTTTCCCAAAAGCAAACACCTGAATTATAACTTGAGATTTACAGAATAAGACCATTCCCCAAGACATGATTTAATTCTTAAAGATGAAGTCATTGATCATAAATTCACATAGGAAAATCCCAAGTAAACTCAAGTCACCTTGATGATATTAAGTTATTATAATGATTGTCACTAATAAAAATAAATGAAAAAAAGCATTAAATTAGCTTGTATGATATTCTGCCAGTCATTAGATATCTTTAGATCTTAACCCAAGGCAAATTCAATATTCTGAGCTTGGTGTAAATAGATATATTGGTGTGTGATTTTTTTTTCTTTCAAGCAAAACATTCTGATTCAGTGATAATCTAATGATCAAGTATTGTAATAACACAACAATAACTGAAAAATATTTTGGAAAACATATTTTGAATTGGGAATTAACAGGGTGAAAAAAAAAGAATATCCAAAAAGTCCTTGATTTAGAAACAAAGAATTCTACATTGACCATTTGTAAATGAAGACCTTTTATCTTTTTTCATAATATTTGCATTAAACACTTTTTTTTTCAAATTTTATTTTGTCTTGACTTACTTGAATTGAACCAAGTAAGGCAAAAGGTACATTTCTGGAGCACCTAATAAAGACTGAATCATTTGTCTATGCAATCTGCACACTTTCCTCCAATTATAGCTTGCTGTTTAGTCTAGTACACAAGTCAGTAACCTTTTTGTGTTTTGACAGGATTGCATAATAATGAGTGAATTGTAGGCCAAGTAAATGCCATTAATAGTTTGAAATAAGGAAAAAAAATAATTATATTTTGCTTCAAATAAATGAAGAATCCATGCTATAAAATCGTTTATGCTTAATCAAATATGCCAATTAATAATCAAAGAACTCAATTTAGTTGCAATTTATTTCAGTAAAAGCATCTTTTTGAATGGATTAAAAGGTGATATGCTTTAACACATGAAAAGAATGAACATAATCATACAAAATGGAATTTGAGACCAATATAATATCTCCACAACTTTCTATCTTTTGTAGCGCTTACTAATGTTTGTTTTTTCACTATCTCCCCACCCCCTCCATATTTGCCATTTAGCTAGTTAGGTAGGTTACTAGTGGTTTCTCTATGCTCCTCTTGCCTTCAATATGTCCTGTGAGTGTCATATTCTTCAAGCCCCTTTTTTCTCATGATGTGTCCAAGAAATTTCAACTGTCCCTTTTTGATACAAAGAAGTGTCCTTTTTGTTTCCATTTTCCTTAAAACTTTCTCATTATTCATATGTTCCATCCATGATATTCTCGGTGTTCTTCTGTAGAACCACATCTCTGTTGCCCTGTCTCTTCATTTATGAGAAAATTGTTCAACATTCACAGCCATAGAGGACTGATATTATATAGTTCAATACTCTTTTCTTTGTTTCTGATGAAATTTTCCTATTAACACCTATACAGAAGCATGATAATGGTTAGCATCTGTTTTTGTTTTTTTTTATTATTATTTTTAACAATTGGGAACATTTGACAAAAATTCATGAGAAATTTTTTTTGTTAGAGTGGTTGAAGAGATGAAATGTCAAGAAATGTTTTTTGCTCTAAGTTTTCTTACTTTGACAGTGAATCAAAGATTCAAAACTTTGTAGGTGATGATGAAGATACTAAAGGCAATGATTGTTCATGGATCAGCTGATAAGATATTTTTCTAATATGAAGCCACACAAAAATGCCATTGGCCCTCAATTAGGAAATTTCTCATTTACTGTTAACATTATGGTTTCTCTAACTTTACTTGATATTTCAAGGTTCAGATTCTCTTATGCCAGTATTTACCCAAAGTTTATGTGCAGCTTGCTTCATATTTTCTGAGTTTTTTTTTTTTTAAACCAGTCTTTTCACTCAAATTTTCATATCTTCATATCAACACAATTTTCATCGAATCATCACATGGTTTAAACTAACTCGAGATTTATTGCTCAAAAATGCAGCAACTAACTCTCTTGTATGAAAAATTAGTTTTGTTTTATATACAAATAGATCCAAAGAAGATTCTGATTGTGACACCAGAAATGAAATCGTTACATTACCTTTGACACCCAAAGCCGAAAGAGTAAAAAAGGAGAGGGAGAGAATATAAGGAAACAAGAAAATGATATAAAGGGGAAATAACTATGATATTTCACACACACACACACACACACACACACACACACACACACACACACACACACACCAACATGCACATAAATTAATTAAATAAAACTTAATATAAAAATAATAAGAATTGAGAAAAACAGCAATCAATTGCTGAAACCACATAACAAGTGTACTGAACAATCACAAAAGAGTTCATTTACAAAATTCTGGCATTGAGTTGCTGAATATAACATCTTTTGTGATGTTGGATGGCTTTGCTTGTTACTTTTGCTATGCCAAGTGAAAGCTTGTTATCACTTCCAAAAATGTTCATTATATTCAAGATTTCATAGACACCAGTACTAGTAATAATGCTTTCTAATAATATCTGCACTAGTAATACTTGTTCAAGTAGTAATCGCCAAATAGCATAATGATCAGAGGAGAATCATAATCCATATAGTAGTAGAGTAGAGAGAGTGAACGTATAGCAATAGTGGATAGACAAGAAGAGTGAACAGTGATCCGTATAGTTGATAGAGGAGAAATAATGATAGTTATGTTACTTCATATTTATTCACTTCCTTTATGATCACATAATCTACTTAATAATAGAATCATCCATGTTACTCACTGGCAATCTAGTTTCAAACCAGTGTCGGCAACAAAATTTATTCTTATACAACAACAACATCAATCAGCTAAGTGTCAAATTTTATATATTTATATGTATGTATGTATGTATATATATATTTATATGTATGTATATATATATATATATATTTATATGTATGTATATATATATATATATATATATATATATGTATATGTATGTATGTATATATATATATATATATATGTATATGTATGTATGTATATATATATATATATATATATATTATATGTATATGTATGTATATATATATTATATATATATATGTATATGTATGTGTATGTATGTGTATATATATATATATATATATATATATATATATATATATATATATATATATATATATAGGCATTTTTAGACCAGTATTTATATATCTTTTCAACCATTAACATCTTCAACATATTTTATCATCTAGACATAGAACCCACAGAACTGGTAGGAAAATGTGTTTTTTTTTTAGGAATACAGTGTGTGATTTGAATGGAAGAGATGGTTTTGAGCATAAGGAAAGAGAATGATTGATCCTTGGCTTGAAGCAGTTAGGATTCTGGTTTTTAGGGAAGCACCCACAAAGTTAGTAGTTCATAGGAAAAAGCTGTCTAAGTGGAAATTTCTCCTTACATTTGGAACATAGAGGAAGTGAAGGGAATTTGATTTTGTGGAAACAACATGAGTGGTTCAAGCTATAAAGGTTTGAACTGGTGGAATGAAAGAATTGAGTCTCCTGTGAACATTTGCCATGAAAATAGTCTAGCAAGCAGGCTTATGCTGTAGAGTGGATAAAAGTTCATCTCTCATGAGATCATGTAAATAATTTTGAACTTGTATGGATATTATTATTATTATTATAAATAAATGAAAATAAATACTCCCAGCATGCAATGAAAACTGTTCCTGCTGGAAATACAGACATCCTGCCAATTCAACCTCTTCACCACAAATTCTGGTATGGGCAACATGTTTGTCACTTCTCTCTGTGATATGGCTTGTAATACTACGGAGTAAGTTTCTCCCTTTTATCTCATGTACCATAAAACAAGGGTAACCTAAAAAATACACACACCAATACACACAAAATTATAAATAAATTGTATGAAATTAACATACAATTTACCATACTTTTCTTGTTATTTCTGCACATTTTATTTTCTGTCATTTATGCTTTTATTGCTGTGAATATGAAGCTAATTTCTGCTGCTATGATGGGAGTGAATAACCCCACAACATTTTAGTGACTGCCAGCATGTATAAGAAAAACAACCTATTCACCCACAAAGTTAAAAAGTGAAGATTGAGCAGCTCCATCCCAGATATGGCAGCAGTAACTCTGTTTTCGGTCTGAGCTGATTATTGTAAAGATAAAGCATGGCAGGAATTGGGTATTTCCTGAAATGATAGAATGAGCTGACCATTTTATCAGAGTTTTTAGGAATGGATCATATATATGAATTCCACTTGAGGCCTGGAGTGAACTTGAGCCCAAATAGATATTCAAAGCATTGTGTGTGCAACCATTCATAGTGACTAGAGAAAACTCAAGGTCTTATTGGTGATGATACAGGATACTAGCGTTTTTTTTTCTCGAGATATTGAAAGTTACAAGCCAGTTTTTGTCCTTTGAGCTGTTAGAGCTAGGTCAGAGGAAAAATCAGCTGCAAGGCTCTGACTGTTTTAATTTTTGAAGCTGCATCCATAAACTATGGTATCCTCTGTGTAAATGTTTACTAATGACCAGAGAATTCTCCCATGTAGATCATTAATAAAAAAAAAACAAAATAGGTAGGACCAATGAGAGAACCTTGAGAGACATTCATTTGAATTTGGTACAGTACTGAGATTGGGTGTGGAGTCAATCACTTCAACCCATGGAATCTGATTACAGAGGCCTTATGTTCCATGAGGCACCAGGCAGCACAGTACCAAAACTTTTTCATTTATATGTTTATGATTGAAGTGGTGTACCTGTTCTTTTTCTTTTTCAGAAATTGGGGCAAAATATTTAATTTTATTTTAATTTTTCTATTTAATTCAAGATCATCGGTAAATTATAAAAAATGAAGAGAGAAAAAAGATTTTATTTTTAGACCAGTAAAAGTTGCAGGAAAATAGTTTCTAGGATTTTAGTATAATGCAATCAACTTGATATACAAAATATATATATAATAAAATCAGATAGATAGTCAAAAGAGCCTAAAGCAAAATACTATTTGTCTTATTACACAATGCATTGTTAAACAAAGTCACTAAATTATTGATTTCTCCATGATTCTCATACAGATTATAGCAGAATTATTGGTGTTTAGTTGGGTTTTTTTCTGAATGTGGATCAATACATACAAACTTTGAACAGTTTACATGGACTATCAGCTGACAATTTGACTTATTCTCATATTGTACACTTATTGCCTTTGTCTTAAGCATCCAAGCTATTAAAACTAATTTGCATGTGTGAACACTGGAATTTATATATACATATATGCCTATACTCAAACAGCTATGATGTTTGATTGATAATGGTGGCATGATTAACAATACAAAATAGCAAGTATTACTGAGAATAAGCGTCAATGCCATGTACTTATTTATTACAATCACTTCATCATTGCAAGATACAATACTTTTTTTAAAAAAAGACACCTCTTGATGCATGAAGTTATGACACTCAAAAACCACCAAAGTATAATAATGCATACCTATAGGCAAAACCTTAACCAACAAAAACTCTTTGATAATGGCTTATGAAAGCCAAATGTGCTCAGAAGACACTGGACAATTTATGTTCAAATTATCCCAGAGAAATGATCCAAACTGAAGAAAATATTATTAAAAAAAAACAAAACAAAAAAACTATGAAATTGTTGGTCTTCAACCAAATCTGTATAAATGAGAAATTGCTACCCAAAAATAGTGTGTGTATATATATATATAAGATAGAGAGTGTGTGTGCGTGCACCTTTCTTAGTGCTATAAATGTTATTTTTAGTGGGTACACATGTTTGGGTTAACATATTTGTTTTTTATTTTCTTCCAGTGAAATTAATATCAACCGGCCTAGATTGAGAAGACCTACTTAAAAAAAAAAAAAGTACCTCCTGACAGAATCAAACTTGTATCCACCTTTTCCATCAGGGGAAAACACTGCTAAGATAGAGAGTGTGTGTGCGTGTGTGCACGCACCTTTCTTAGTGCTATAAATGTTATTTTTAGTGGGTACACATGTTTGGGTTAACATCTTTGTTTTTTATTTTCTTCCAGTGAAATTAATATCAACCAGCCTAGATTGAGAAGACCTACTTAAAAAAAAAAAAAAGTACCTCCTGACAGAATCAAACTTGTATCCACCTTTTCCATCAGGGGAAAACGCTGCTACAGCCATGGTCAAATTGGTAATGGTACTGTTCAGCTATAGATGAAAAAGGGAATACAGGTTTGATTCCCATTTGGAGTTTGTGTAGACCATGAGGAAGGTACACATGACAGCCCTTTGTGGTAAAGGGACAAATGAAAACCATGTGGCCCAAATGAGGAATGTTTGGCATCACCTGGCCTGGTCATTTTCCCTTTGGGAAATATAACAAGTAAGATCTCAATTTTCACCCTTTCACACCTGCTTATTTTATTAATATGTTAAAGTTTCTGTGTAGGACAAATAGTGACAGGTCTACACATATTGGTATATAATTTCTTGTATGACATATTTATATAAAATCTTTTCAAGTACAGTGCATATTTGCCACTAATTTCTTTCATCTATTCTGGTCCTTCATTCTGTTGTGTTAAGGTGTTAGCATATCACAGATATATTAATGCCTGATATAGGCTTTAGACTGTAGAAATAATAAAGATAGCTATTCTCTCTTTCCAAGCACCCTTTTATCACCACCTTTAATAAGCTGCAGGAATCAAAAGTAATAAAGTAATAAGTTTTTGGTAAGAGATATTTTGCCTAGTAGTTTGTTTTTCAATTAGGCTACAAAGGCCAACTATCAACAATCATTCTAATTCAACCATATAGTTTTCCTGTTTATTTTTACTAGAACACTTGATATGCAACGGTTTTTGTTTACATATACCAGTGTGATTAGCTGTAATATTTGAATTTCTTAGATTAAGCATTGTCAATTATTCATGTTAGACTATTATTTCTTTCATTTTAATTTTAGTTAAATTTATTCTAATTCCCACAAATTTTTTTTTTTATTTATTAACTATATCCATTGTTGATCATAATGTTCTTAAACTCCAAATCAATTATAGTTTCTCTTACGTAAGCCATATATTCATATAATGATTAAATTATTATGTGCAAATTTTAATTTCTTAATAAGACCTACTTATTTAATAAAAGCCTGAGTCTCAGTCACAGATGCACATAAGCTTCTACTCACCTTCTTAGTAATAAAAAAAATAAGTATAAACCAGAACAGATTTTTTTTTTTTTTTTTTTTAAAGGAATCTTAAATTTTGTTCCCTGAAGCATCAGGCATACTATTTTAATAATAGATAGGTTTGCCTCTTGAACAGAGATTTATCCCTTGTTTTCTGTTTCATATTGGGTTTCTGGTTCCTTCTAAAGTCCACTTCAACTCTATAATTCTAACATCTCTGACTGCACTCTGAAATGTTATTCACTAATTAAATCTTGACCTCTTCAAGCTTAGAGTTGAAGAGGTATCTTTTCTGCATAGCTCGAAGAACTTCACCTCTTGTCCTTATACAACACCACCACACAGTAACCCTCTACTTTGAGTGCTTCTTGGGCCTTGTATTGGGTGAACATTAAAAAAAATAGAAAAATTTCAATGTAGGTAGCATTCTAGCCAAACAGATCCAATAAGATCCAATGATGATAAATTAGATTACACTGTTATGAAAATAAATTAATTTTTCTATTAGGTTGGTGCAAAAATAATGTCGTTTTCACACATATGTTACTATGTGAGAAAACATTATTTTTGCACCAACCTAATAATTTTAAGTTTGTGCCACCAAGTTTCAGAAATCTGTTTTCAAGTTTTCTTTTTATCTATTCCATTTTGAATTTTCTTTTCTTTTTGTGAAGCCATTATTTATCACATTCACAGGCTTAAATTAAAGCCATGTATACAAACACATACATTTTGTTGATGGACAAAGTACTATTAAGTTTTTATTGTGTTTTTTTTTAATGCAAACAAGTTATTTCTTTTTGTAACTTAGTTTGTAGAAATTGTCCATATGTCTGTTTATTCCAAGTGCTTTCAGCTAATCCATTAGCCATTTTCAAGGATTTTGGTAAATGGAGTGTAAGTGTTATTGTAAACAGACTGATGAAAAGTAGACATATTCAAATAATTGTTCATAGCTTTTGTTGATTTTTACCAATACATGTATTAGACTACTAT
The DNA here is from genome assembly GCA_963932145.1 of Acanthosepion lycidas. Lineage (NCBI taxonomy): Eukaryota > Metazoa > Mollusca > Cephalopoda > Sepiida > Sepiidae > Acanthosepion > Acanthosepion lycidas. Next base: position 80,282,277 of record OZ010578.1, read on the forward strand.
TCAAATACACTATATATATATATATATATATATATAATTATCCTAGTTTACCAGCAAGTTAACTTTCACTGTAGGATTATCAGATTGTACAGGTCAGGATGTGCAAAATGGTGGACAGAGCAGATTAGATCAAATAATCAGTGGGGTATTTTAGACTGTAAGTATTAGAATGTTGATGAAATAGAATGGGCATAATCTATAATGTGTTGTAGGAGTCTATTTATTTCTTGTATAGCAAGCCAAGCTCTTTCACAGAATCAAGCCACAAAGGAGGCAACTCTGCATGGTTGGAGCATCTGCTAGAAGCATGCCTTTATGATAAAAATTAAAGTTTCTTTTCAAACAGCTACTGTTTTATTTTGGAAGATTTTATATATAATTCCATGGACATACATTTGAATACTGATGTGTTATTACTACTAACTCAAAGTACCCCAACAGTATCTTATAATACCACCAGATTTGAATTTTTTTTTCCAGTGTTCAGATGAAAATGCAGCTTCATCATATATTCTTAAGAGAAAATGACATTTCTGTACAGTTTAAAAATGATACCTAATGATTTAATGGTAATTGTTTTTTTTTTTTTAGTTGCATGTATTCCAGATAATCCATACTTTATTAGTATCTTAGAAATAACTGACTAGGAATCTTTTCATGGTTTCGTTGCGTAGAATTCTTTTCTTCAACAAACTTACAAGTATGTTTCTCCTATTCCATAAGTTGAAGATACTTTCCATCTTATGGATTTAATTTAGGAGATTGTTCTGTTGTAACTCTATTTTCAAATTTGCCTGTTGATTTGAATCAATCCAGAGTAAACTTTAACATCTTCTTAATATTTTCGTCCAACCAACCAGTAGGATAAAATGTATGTAACCTACTCCTTTCTTCCCAAGATAATTCTTTGTTTAGACATGTTCCTGTATTTCTTGATTTAAAATTTCAGGAAAACTGAACTTGAATTGTTAAAAAAAAAAAAATTAAATGTTATTTTGCCAGCCTTTGGAAACAAATATTTAAGTAATCTTGACCAAAGATTTTTAACATTGTGTGTGTATGTATATATATATATACTACATTTATGATAGGGTTGCTAATATAGGTAAGAGACACAGTTTGTGTTTTTCCACATTGTCAACTTACTCTTCTGCCATATTGGGATGGAGGCATATTAATTTTTTTTTTTTTAAATGAGCATACTAGTTTGTCAACACTTCCAAAAAGGAATATAAATTAATTTTTCATTTCCTTGGCAATGCTAAACAAGATTTTAGTATAGAAAGAAAATTCATAAAGTCTAGAGGAAAAATCATCAGAACAATTACTGAGATAATATTTATAGAAAAGATGCAGGTAAAAATATGTTATGGCAGTGGGGAAATGACTGAACCCGAGATGCAAAGTCAGAACTAATAACATTGCAGATTCTTCATTCTATTTTTTCTTTTTTAACAATAAAGATATTTCACAGAAATTTAGCATTCACAACCACAAAACATGGCATGACTGGTTATGTTTATTGTAATTCTTCTTAAATAATGTTTTCCTTTTTAACTCTGTCATACAAGTAGAAGATAAAATATCTGTGCAAATACTTATGACAAAAGTGCGTGTGTAATATATATATATATATATATATTGTATGTAATATATATATATATATATATTGTATGTAATATATATATATATATATATATATTGTATGTAATATATATATATATATATATATATATTGTATGTAATATATATATATATATATATATATATATATATATATATATATATATTGTATGTAATATATATATATATATATATTGTATGTAATATATATATATATATATATTGTATGTAATATATATATATATATATATATATTGTATGTAATATATATATATATTGTATGTAATATATATATATATATATATATATTGTATGTAATATATATATATATTGTATGTAATATATATATATATATATATATATTGTATGTAATATATATATATATATATATATATATATATATATATTGTATGTAATATATATATATATATATATATATATTGTGTGTAATATATATATATTACACACCTTCATAAAAAAACGAATCTAAATTAGCATTATCAGAGTTTTTGTTGTATAAAATAAAACTAGAAAAATATATATTTATTTATCATGTTGACATTTTTTTCATCACTATTTTGAAGAATTATTGATGTGTATATTCTCCTTCCTTGCCAAAAACATCTAATTCTGTTCTTATAAATTCTTGGACAAAATATTTTGAGTTGTATACAGAAAGGAGCTTAAGAATATATCAAGGCAAAGCAATGCTCCTTTGCTTTCTGCAAAGCTCAGAATTGCCAACCTTGCCAAAAAAACTTCAAAGATACCAAATTAATAGAATGGCGCTCAGCTTCTCCAGATATTAAATTAATTGAGCCAAGTGATGGAAATAAAGATGGAAAACATATTTTATAATATTATAAAATATTCAAAGAAAATCTCTGCTAAGCAATAAAAATTGCATGTAAAAAAAAACAAAAAAAAAAAAACAATAGAAAATTTAAGAAAATTCAAGAAATGAGCCTGTATTAACATATAGGATAATAAAATAATTTCTTCAAGATTTTAGAATATAGTTAATCAAATGTTTCTATGGCTTATATCTTTAGGATTTATCTATAAATAAAAATGCATACTGAACTTTGCATAACAAAACCTATGACAGTCTAAAAACATTATCAATAGGATAGATATGTTAGGTAGAACGTAACATAGTACATTTATCATGTAAATATACCCTGAAAACTTTGCTAACATCTGTTGGTTAATACTAATTTTATTATGAAAACACTGATTTGCATAATAAAATCTTATATAATGTATTAATAATTATGTAGTAATAATAGTAATTATTAATATAATATGTAGGGAGGGAAAATGAATTGGTTGATTTGAGAAAATGGAAATGAGGTCACTTAGATATAAGGTACAAAATAAAGAATATTTAATAAAACTTGTAGTATAGATAAAGGTTATACATAATATCAGATCATACTGGCATTTTTGTCTGATCAGTGAATATAACAATGAAGAATTATGGGAAGGGTATTTCTGATGCTTTTCTTGATGTTCCTCTAAACAATAAACAAAAAACATTTTTCCAAAGAAAAAATTAGAAAGTATGGGTATTGCAGCCATAATAGATAGACCATCTTTAAGACTTAGTTTACTAAATTATGTGCAATGAATCAATTCTCTTTGGAGTTAATAGCAAACACAAGTTTTAATCTTTGTCTTGAATTTATATTCATTACCATTTTGCCAATGTTTAGAATATATCTATATATAAGTAATAATCAGTTATTTATTCTCAAAGAGTGAAAATATATGGATTGGTTTCATTGTCTTGTTATCTTGGTATTTAAGGCAAATATAAAAAAAAAACAGGCATTTTGTGTAAGTTAATTTTAATGATCAACTTTTCCAAATTATGAATGATTCATCTCAAACATAGAGGAAATTCTGTCAGAAACTGACCAAAGTTCATTTTGGAAGGAAAGTACAAGAAATATTGTCTAAGCTTTGTTAAGTCAGTTTGTTTTGCATTATTAACATTCTTTATGAATTTTATGGGTGTTTCCTTGTATCTCTCTTTCCAGAAAATACCAAACTCTTGATGCTCTGCTCTATCTTTATAAGAATCAGATCAGGCCAAGAATGAAGTATTACTGCTATATCTGAGCAGGTGCTGTCTGATCCTCACTGTCCAGCTTTGACAGAGACCAAAAGCATCTACATGGCCTAAAGGTGATGAATTATTATCCATTCAGCAAACCTTATTCCACAGATAAGACATTGCCAATCTTTCACTACTATATCAATATTATTATAGCAGATGTTTGGGTAAGTTATATTCCCTAGTGCTATCAGCTTGGACCTTATCAACTAGGACCCACCATGCCATGTTAATGGTGGTAAATCATCCCCATTTCCTTTGTGTTCCTTTGATAAAAAGTAAGTTCCACTTGGACAGCCTCTTCTCTAGGACTGTTACTTTGTGGTGCAAACTCCTGAGAGAGAATGTTTCTATGAAAACTACAATGTTGGTCTCTTTAAGTCCAGGGTCAACCAATATTTATTCTATTTCTCCCCTCCCATACAATCTTGGTAACCCTCAAGTATTGTGTTGGGTGAACTATCCATTAAAAAAAAAAAAAAACGAAAAGGAAGTTTTTTTCTTAAGATTTAGCATGTCAACTTTTCATGATTAGTCAAGTAGTATGCCTCTGAATACCTCTGTCAAATAACTATAGAGTTTCTGGTTATAATATTTGTGTGAATTACAAGCAATTTCATTTGTTTACTAAAAATAAATCAATTTTTGCATACTTGAGCTTTTCAAACTTACAAATTTTATTATTAGCTTTTTAATTTGATTTTTTTTAATATAAAATATTTCCTTTTTTGTATAAACCAGCAAAAAAGGACACTTGATAATATAACAAGAAAATTAAAAACTAATTGTTTGAAAGCCTCATGGTAATAATGGAGAGTAAAGCATCAAGTGTATTTGTATAAATCATAGGGTTGACTGGTTTCCTGAATTAAGTTTTACTTTTATGAATTACAGGATTCAACAGTTTAGAGTTATGTGAATTGAAATGTTCAATAATTGTATTCATTCTATCTGAACTTTGCTTAATTAAAAGTAATGTCAAATTGATTCCATTGAAGGAAGTCCCCTAAAGACAGCAAATATTTGCAACAAGTAATGAATAGATGCATTTATTAGCTGCAGCCAACCTGCTACTGTCCTTTTATTTATACTTGACAAATCTGATTATCCTAAGATGGAGGCAAGATATCATCTTTAATTTATTACTACCCACTAATTTGACTGTTGTCATATCAATCTTATCTTGAGATTTAATCATTTTATGCATGTGGTTAGAATGTTAGTGCTCTGACCATGAAACATAGGTTTGATTTTTGCTGTAGTCAAATAGAGAAAGGAAGAAACCTATTGATAATCTAGCCTGTGGCACCATTGAGAAGTGCCTGGAAACCATATCACAGGTTGACCCAAGGCTGATAATAGTGCTAGTAGACACTAATAAGTCAGTGATCACAGTTAATCACCTTGTAGGTAGATAGATTGCCAATCAAGGCAAAAAGCTTCTAGCTAGAGATGGTGATTAGATAAAACCTCCATTCCTGAGTAACCTGAACTATTCAGGATGTATTGGCTTGAAAAATGCACCAAGACTTTAAAGAAAGAAGTCATGTGAGTTCACAATCTGCTACAGGTGGAAATAGCACAATATTTTTCATGTACAAATACAAAGGAATTTGGGGTAGTGGTATAAAATCCTTCAAATTGGGTATTAAAAACTAAAAGAGGAAATGGATTCTCAATGGTCAGGAATTAAGACAAGTGTTAAATCACTGAACAAGGCTACTGTTTCCTTTTTTTTCTTTTTTTTTTTAATAATATTAAAATAATGGAATTTATATGAAAATTAACTTTGGAATGCTTAGGTAATCCACAGATGTATGGAAACAGTGACTTAAGTATAAAAACAATAAGTAGAGAGAGTATAAAGTGACAAGAAAAACGTAGATAAGGATAAATAACTACAACATTCTACATGTACACACATACATACATGCAGTTGAGTGAATGCTTACTTCAGATGCACAAACACACTATGAAAGAAAAAAAAATCAACCTTATGCCAATGAAAAGTGCATATATAAAAGGAAAACAAGAAATATAAACAGTCAATTGCTGATATCCTCTGAGTGGAC
>OZ010578.1:80293090-80393090 GCA_963932145.1 Acanthosepion lycidas
TATATATATATATATATATATATATATATAGTTATCTCATATATAAGATTATATATATATATATATATATATATATATATATATATATATAGTTATCTCATATATAAGATTATATATATATATATATATATATATATATATATATATATATATATATATATATATAGTTATCTCATATAGGAAGAGTTCAATAACAAACAGACAGACAGAAGTTACAACTTTATATATACAGAGATGTGTAAATGTTAATGAAAATCAGTTCAAATGTCTGCACATACATGCATTATTGCATTGCAGGTATTGCTGATTTATGATTGACTTAAAGCAGAGGCAGCATTTCTCTTTAGTTTTTCTTCTTCAAAGAATAATATTATGTATACTAAGAGATATTTATTATTACCCCAGTAATAAGTATAAACATCCTTCAGTGGATATGGAATATCTTTTACAGTTAATGACTTCAGAATGTTTTTTGTGCCAATTTAAATTTTCTTCAGTTTGGTATATTATGGATTTGCTGTTGGGAATTCTTTAGGCATTGCCGACAAACGCTTTTATCCTAAAGCTCAATGTTGTTCTAAATGTCCTTTGATTGATTGAAAGATACCAATTTAATCAATCAAGTCGAGACAAAATATCTGAATACAAACTCCCAAAACTAATTTATTTCAAAGGCATAAACTTTTTCTTGTTTCTTTCAATATTTTCGTTAATATTGATTTTTTTCTGATCTCATATTTCGGTAACTTGTGTGTGTTTTATTATTTTAAATAAAGTTAGACATTTTAAGTTTATTGAAAATCTATTTAAAAACATGTTGACTTTTTATATAAAAAGCAGAAAATCCTTTTGGTTTTGAAGAAGGAAAATGAAAGAGAAATGTTGTTTAGGTCAACTGTGTAACAGCCACAAAGCCTGCATGTATATAAACACCTGGATTATTAGGTTGGTGCGAAAATAATGTCGTTTTTTGACGATCAACTTCAAAAGAAAAACGACATTATTTTTGCACCAACCTAATAATTTCCATTAAATTTTATAGATTATTTATTTCTATGTTACTCAATATTTGATGTGCAGGTATCATAATGGTTATTGTCACAGTAAATGGAATTGTTTAGCTGAGTACAAACTCTGACTGAATTTGTTGTGTTCACATTATACTCATAGGAAAAATGGATCTTTCTCTTCTTGCCTATAGGTTGAATAACAGGGTAGAATAAACTTTCTATCCTTGGCTGGTAGGTTGTCTGAGAGAAAGAAAACACAATTTCAAACCATGGAGACTGCAACTAGAAACCACTTTACTATATTTATATCAATTCCCAAAGCCATAAATGCAAAAGGCATTAAAAAATACTCAAAAATTAAATTTCCAAAAGCTTCCATTATTTGAATATTAATAAATATATATATGCACTTTTGCCAGGAGAGTTTCAAAATAATATTAACTCAAACCTCAGGTGGCCGTCCCTCCAGGGAGTACCTCTTCTTTGGAAAGGGGCTGGTCTCATTACCAAGCACCTGAGGTGTCCCAAAAAGGGGAAGTGCTGAGAGGACTTGAGCAATTTTTCCATGGTATTGTTGTTAAATTAACTTTAAACTGACCATGTATCACATTTGGTAGCACCATGTGTGCACTGAAAAATGCACATATAAGAGCCTGATTCTGTCATTAAAATTTTCCTTGTCTAACAACTGACAATACTTTTTAAATGTGATTTATGATTTTATACAGTTTAAGTTATTTTACAATAGTTGAGAAAAAAGAATATTGTTAGTACATGTGACCAAATTAGGTAAGGAAAAAGAAAACTGCTTTCTTCTAGCAATAGTTAAGGTTGTTTTTTTTTTAATCTCTGACATTTTTATTTTAAAATATTTTATTTCCATGCTTCAAAATGATAATAATTTTATGAAAAAATCTTTTTATAGGACATTTATAGAATGAGATGAGGTAAAAAATTGTTTTGTTAAAACAAGTAACATTTACTGTCATTTAGGACTTAATAGTCACTACATTACAAATTGTTTTTCACACCTCAAAGGTTGAAAAGATCAGATAAAAAAAGAAAAGAAAAAAAAATGAAATTAAAGAAAAACCTTGCAGCTATTTCCAAAGCACAAATGAAGTCAAATTTAAAAACTCTGAGGAACTTCATTAAATTTTGATTGAGTGTTAAATTTCCAGCACTAAGTTGTTCTTAACTTAATAATTCATTTATTGCCAGTTTTTGGGACACTGGTGATGAACTATTGGCAAAAGTGACTTTCATTAAAGAACAAAATAGAGAAAAATTGTTTGGGAAGCTGCCTACTGTTTGAGAGAAGGCAGCCAACCTTTAGCTGCAATAGTAGATAGTTTATTAGACAAATGGTCCTTGAAATGCTTCATATTTTTTCTTTTGGTCTCTAAAGAGAATTCTTCCTAAATTGGAAAGTAATTACTAAACAACCAGTCATAAAGATTGTGTGATGTGCTCTTCTTGTTTTTTTTTTGTTATTGAACTATTTTAACAAATACAATTAATGCTTAGAATAAAACTAAAAGTGACTTCAATTCTCCCAGTAGCATTCAAATCTAGATAATAGACAGGTTATATATATATATATATATATATATATATATATATATAAATAATAGCTGTTTAGATAAGACATGATATCACAACTCTCTTCTCCTTATGCTATATCCATGCCATGGATATGTCCCTTTAGGACATGAGCAATCATGGCACTCCACAATTTCCTGTCTTTTTTTACTCAAAGTAATTCTTAAAACATCTTTGTTATATTTGTTCTGCCATCAATTTACTCAAACAGGTTACTTGTTGTTTTTCAATGTGCTCTGAGTGTTAAAGTCTCTATGCCATTTCTTGCTATGTATAAAAAATTTTCAGATTTCTCTTTCTGATTATCAACAGGTTTCTCACATGCTCTGTTCATGATATTCTCAGTATTTGTCAGTTGAATCATATCTGTGTTGCTTGTACTTTTTCTTTATCTGTGAGGAAATTGTCCAGTATTCATTGCTATACAGAAGTTTAGGTATTACATAACACTCTTTTCTGTTTCCAATGACATTTTTCATTTCTTTAATACCTTGCTTAGTTTCTGAAAAGTATTTTTCATTATTTCCATGAGCCTTTGAATTTATGTGTCATACTTTCTGTCATCTGTTACTGTATTACCTAAACAGTTAAAGTTTCACATCTGCTTGATTTTTGTGTTTCCAATGCGCAATTCACAATTTTGACCGTCCCTTTTGCTGACAACCATGCATCTATCTTCTTATAGTTAATGACTAGTTCTTTCATCAACTACCTTGTCTAATTGTTCTTTCAGTTTTTCTTCTGAATCTGCTTTCATTACAGTATTTCTTGTATAAAGTAGTTAAGATTACATCTACCAATAATTAATCCTGGTTAGTCTTCTAGTCCTCTTAGAATTATCTTGCTGTACAGGCTAAGTAAATCTGGTGAGTAAATAGATCCTTGTGAGACTCCTCTCTTTGTGTGTTATTTTACTTATTCTGTTTGGACTGTTGAATAAGCAGGCATTTTAAGTGGAATTGATAAAATTCACAATAACAAGAATAAAAATCAGAACAGCAAAATAATAAAAGAAATGAACAACTTACGATAAGGCAATAGCAAAGTAAACAAATTATAAGACAGTGAAAAAGAAACAATGTTCATATGCAAGCAGTATACAGGAAAGTGGTCATAGCCGTCTGACTTTGAGGCAAGATAGAACAAAAATGTAGGGATAAGACTAAGAATTATCCATTTCTTATTGGTGAGGAAGAAATCGCAGCATGCATCTGTAGGATTTGTCTGTAAATTTGGGAAGAGGCTTTTTTTTTTCTATTTTTTGCTGCAGTCATTCTTGCCAGTTGTAACCAACATAAACACAAAGTGTTTATTCCTAATAGAGGTTATGGTTTATTTAAATATCTTTTCTAGGTAGATCAAGCTATATCACAGGTAGGATTTATTCAACATTTCAAAACATTAATTCCAATAATTATATATCATTATCACCGGTTGTATCAGGATGTGGGGTTGATGCACAGCTGAGCACCTAACCATCTCCTCCCACATAGCTTGGTTGTATGCCAATGTCTATATGAATGCTATTCCAGTCCAATCAGTGATGTTGTCAACCTATTTTTTCCTTTATCTGCCTCCTTTTGTCTAAGGATTTAGGATAACAGTAGAAAGATTATTGTTCATGTCATTTCAACTACTTCTTCTTGATGGTAAGTATGCAGTCTTCTAATAGACCTGCTTCTTGCCTAGTCATGTCTTGTACTGCATCATTTGTAATGTAATCTACATAGATGCCTAGGATGGTTGTTACACTTCATTTCTAATGCTTGCATTCTTCTCTGCAATGAAGTAAATTCTTGCAAGGCCACTAGGATGCAAGGAGTTACTGAGAGTGAAAGAACAAGACAAGAGAAGAGGATTCAAGGAGAAAGATGACTATTCACATTGCATTTAAATTTCTTAAAGATCATAGTTGATAGGAAAGTTCCAAGTTCCACAAGTAAGAAGTGTGTAAGAAGAAACTATTAGCACAGAACTTACAATTACAACTAGCAATATAGATCAATTACCATGAAAATATTTATAGAAAAGGTACAGGGAAGCTAGATTAGGACAGTGGGGAAAATGGTTGAAACTGAGATAACAGGTCAAAACTAATAATATTGCAGATTCTTTTTGGATTTTCTCAAGAATCTCTAGATATATAACAGAAGTACTAGACCAGATGTGGTAGCAATATTCGATGCACAGACGAATGATAGGCTAATAGTGGAAAGAAAAAATTAAATCATAATCTTCTTAGTGCTTGTGTGTTGGAATGTTCGTAGTGAGTCTTCCTTGACTTACACACTTTTGTTTAACAGTATAGACAGGTCACTAGTAAACAGTGGTAGTAATGTCACTTAGCTCTTCCATTAACATACTAGCACAACCATCAATGGCTTCTACTCAGAAGTCTTGGGTTGACCTGTGGCATTGTTTTCATGCACTCTCCCAACAGTACTGCATTCTGAGCTCATTTTCTCCAAGATAATATTACCAATAAGTCACATCCTTATAACCACACAACCATGATGAAATTGCTCCCTTGGTCTCATGGTTGGAGTGCTAACCATTCAGTCACATAGCTATATTTTAGTGCCAACTATATTTGTACCCATTATATGCACGTTATTGATTAAATATCGGTGCATCATCATTATCATCAGTAGCAGGCTTTCTTCAGTCCTGAAGGAGGAAGCCATTTTGCATCCTATTGCACAATTGATTAAAAGCGGTGCTATATCATGCTTCAACAGCAGATTGGTGAGAGGTTTCTATTAAGGATTCTTTCTTAGGTGAGTGTGCTCTCACACTAGGGTTCAACACTTTCTTCATTCTCATCCTATAGCTATGATAGAAGTGGCTTCCACTCCAGATTTTAAATTCAGCCATCCTTCTAGATTGGTTACTAGCACAGTCTAGAGCATAGTCTACTCTACTATTTTCTTTTATTCATCTGATAGATTATGTGGAGAGAAAAATAAATAAAAATAAAAACCTAATTTTATTGAAGTAAAAGAAATAAATCAATAAGTAAACCATTTTTGTATTATTGCCAATGAATTGTTGAGACTACAAAAGGATGCTTTGTTTGTAATGAGATGGAAATATTTTGCTTGTGCTGATTCTGAGTCTTTTTATTTTTAATAATTTTTATAATTGTGGAGACAGGAGGTAAATAGAGCAACTTATCACAAGTTATTTTATCCTCTTCATTGCCATTCTCTTTTATAAAATTCAAGAGATGAGCATTTCATATTGATATGGAAATTACTTAAAGCAAATAAATTGCACCTCCTAGAGCCATTTAAAACAATTTAAGAAATTTCTGGACATCATTTCCTAAGAGAAAAAAAAAATATCCAGCTCCAGTTTCACCAAGTGTTTTATATCCAATGACATGATTAACCCATATCCTCCTGGTATCAGTTGAAAATGATGCAGTTTTTTGTTTTTTTTTTCCATATACTGTAACCATTTTGCTTAAACTTAATATTTTCTTGATTTCAGATAAAAACTTGGAAAATTTCCAACATATTTCAGTGGAATTTTCACTTTCCAAAATTATATACTTTATAATTAGTTTAGATATATCGGAAAAAGGTGTCCATTTTAAGTGATACCATGAAGATATGGGGTTTTAAATAAAGACACGTCACTAATCATATGAAGTAGATATCCTGTGCTGATGCTCATTTATGAAGCAATCAATAAGGCAATGGAAAGACATTTGAAGAGTATTTATTTATCCCTGTCTTTTTGAATGTCTATCATGTAGGCACAGATGTTGCTACAACCAACATTGTTGGAAGTGCTCAAAACAATCTGAAGTAAGGAAACAATGTCCCTCTTTTCATTCTGTCTCCAGTCTATGTCCAAATAAAACAAGTTCTTAGCTACAGAACAGGTTCCTAACCAGATCTCCAGCCATTTCACTAACTTCATGATATTGTATTTGACAGTCTAATTTTAAACTCAACAACTATGGCTGGGGGTTTGAACATCAGTTTTTGCTGGTTGTTTTTAATCACAGTGCAGTAGAAAATACATAAAATTCTTAAAATATTGTGGCTTTTATTTCACCTTGATTGGAAAAATTCTAACCTTTGATGTTTTAGCCACAAAATCAATAGTGGGGAGATCCCAACAAATCAAGAACATATTCTGTAAAAACAAGACAAGAAAAATAAAATACTAAGTTCTTTCAATAATCTATTTTATTTTTTAACCTAATGCTCTCATATCTTCAGTTCTTTATAAGTAGTGTTAAGACATGGAAAACTTAATATGCATAAACAATAATTATATTTAGGTATTTTTCTTTTTCATAAGTGTTCCTTCACCTTGATTCAGTAAAATGAATGAATTTGAATGAAAAAGTTAAATTTTCAAGCTTTAATGTTGAACTTAACTAATTTTTTTATAATTTCAGCTGAGTTTGAATCCGTAACTCCTGCTCCCAATTCTTTTACCTGTTTATTTTAACCATTTTGAATAAATATTCTACATTTATTAGGAGAGGTACATTCTTATATTGAGCCTGCTCCTCACATTATCTTTCATAAATTAACTTACATATATAGTTTAGAATTTGGTATATTTATAGAAGAGTACTCAATATTACAGACAGTATGGACAAAGGAATCAACACTGCATAGAGACTGTCAGTTTCAATGCAATCTTCAGACTTAGTGAGGATGCATATACACAGAATTGGGATCAAATATAGTTCAGAATCTGACAATGATAAAAACAAATAAAAAATGTGTATCAAAACCTCTTTTTTTATTAAAGCTTCATCAAAGAATTCTCTGATAAAGTTTTAATAAAAGTGTAATATGTTAGATGTACCTTTTCAATTTGTTCTTTATATCTTTTTTATATATACATCATTTGTCAAATACTCTCTGTGTATACATAAGTGTGTAGAATGGTGTAATAGACTCTACATAAGTTGTATTAACATTCAACCTATTTTTAGGAACAGAACCATTAATGACTGGAACAGTAGTTATTTTTAGAAATAAAAGAAACTAATTGTAATTATATATAAACAAATACAAAAGCCAAACAGAAGAGATGAAATTCCTCAGTAGTGTCCATTTATTACTTGCTCTATAATTATTTAAGATTATTAATTACTAAGTCCAAATAGCAATCTGAAAACTTATTTTAAGCTGAAAAATATCAGGAAATTTTTAATTAGTTATGGAATCAAGTTATAAATTAATTCTTAATTTCCATCTTTGAGTGAAGTTCTTTTCAGATTGAGTTTGAAACAGACACAAAAAAAGATTCATTTGTATTGAACTTTTATTATAAAACATTTTCATTAACATTTTGATTCTTTTTTTTTTTTTTTTGTACAAAAATTATGACTATGTGACACACCAGGCAATTTAACATTATTTAGTCTTTTTAATAATTAGATTCACAATTAAAAAATATCTGCTTTAATCAAAAAGTCAAGGTGCTGAAAAAGCAGAACTTGAAAAGTAACCAAAGTGGGAGACAAAAAAAAAACTTGGAAACACAAAAAAAAAAAAAAAAAAAAAAAAATATTCAATTTTCTTCTTGAGGAATGATTTTAGTATTTAATATTGGCATAAAGTGAATGAGTTATAACATGTTAAGAAAGAAAGACTAGTATGTTTTTATAATTGTGAGATATATGGTTGTTTTTTTTTTTTTTAATTCTGAAATCATTACACTTATATGACATAGGTTTACAATACCATTTGGAATAAAATGAAAGAATTACAATTATGAATTAATGATCTACTTACTTATATCATATATTTTGAAAATACCACATTAAGTTGACCGTTACTTTTTCTGATAAAAAATTACTTTATGCTAATCAAGATCACTTGAAAGAGAAGGGTCTGATTACCAGTTTATTGCTCTAACCATTAAGCCAAAAGCTAGTAATGCAATTACATAAAGGACTAGATTGTTGACTTTATTACCAAACCTAGTTATTTCAAAAAGATTTTTTTTTCTCTCCCTGCTTTCAATATAAAAGAGAAACCAATTCCTATTTTTTTTTCAGTCAGTGATTACTTAATCATCAACAGATTAGTTTCAATGGACTCAATATTTGATCTGTCCAAATATTTTTTGATTGAAATTTGAGCAATCTTGCTTTTTAATTACAGAGTAGAAATTTGAAGCCAGTTTTTTAAAACTGCTGTATGAAATTACCTGATGTTTGGCTTGAGACTGGCAATAATTAACCACCTTACCTTTTGTTAGGTGTTAGCTCAGAGCGACAAGGAAAAATAATGGAAAGTTTCGAGCTTTGTTTCTGACACTTACTTGAGGATGAGCAATCATTCACTGTAGTTTTGGCAAACGTTTTCTGTTTATCTAATATTTTTTTCAATTAGTATTAGCCACAAACTTTCTAAATTTATGCCCAAAAGTAATACTTCATGAAAAGAGGTGTTACAGTTTCTTTTATTTTAGTAATATTCCGATAGTAATGATAATATTTGTTTTTTTTTTTGCTTGGATTATTTTTAAGTCAAAATCTATGTGTGACCCAATTCTTCTTAAATTTTTTTTTTTTTGCTTTCTGTAAAGCAGCAGACAAAACAAATATCTCACCCACATGATATTTGTTAAAGCATAAAATTACAAAGATTGAGTAAATCTTTAAGCCCTTACTTGATTATACAAGAAAATCAGCAAATAATAAAAAAAAAAAGGAAAATCCTTCCATTATTACAACCATTCCTCACTTAACAACTAGGTTCCAATGAGAAGGTCACTAAGTGAAAACTTGTACCAGATTGCTATTTCAGGTATGCCATGCATGTAATGGGTTCATGTCAACCAGCTTCAGATAGTTTTAATTTATCTCTGCATGTTTATTACATTTGCTGTTACACAGCTGTACTATAAACAAATTTGAAAATCAACTCTATAGTATGCAAATCAAACTAATGTACATAATATAAATACAGTACAAACAAATTTTAATTTATCTTTCACTTCATTTATTCCACTTATTTTGATTGTTTTCTTCCTTCAAAATCAATAAAGACAAAAGTTTTTCTATGATATATAATACCAATTGATTGAATATTTTATTAATGCATGAGAATTTGTAACTGGTCATAAATCTGGGAGCATTAAATAGGCAAGTCATTAATCAAGATGCTGCTGCTGTATTTAGGTATGAATTCTATTATCTGGTACATATTGATAATTATAAAGAAAAGTATTTTTCTTGTTGACAATTTTACCAAATAAAACTCAACAAATTTAAGATTATGAAGAGCAATTTTAAAGGTTTTCCTTTTATTAAAATAAAACTTTGATGTATTTTCTTTGAAGATTAAATGAAATAAAACTCATTTTCAGTTGGTTTTATAATCTTTCTTTCTCTCCAAGTTATAACCCAAAAGCTCTAAAAAAAAAAAAAAAAAAAAAAAAAAAAAGAAAAAAAAAAAGGATGATACAACTGTGAACTGAAAATTAACCTGAAGAATGCATTTTAAGCCTTAAATTAGAAATGACAAAATATTACCTGTAAGATAACATACTTTTCACTAAACCCAATATTAATAACAAAAAATAATAATAGCAAAAAAAAATGATAGCCACAAGAATGAAATTTGTAGCAGAAAATAACTTTCATCAGTAAAGTATTAAATTATACTGAAATATTTTGTCTAAGAAATAAAAAATTCAACATAGCTGCAAATGTCATATTCTGTAAACTAAAAAAAGGAAATTACATTTTTTTTTTTTTTTTATATAATCAAAACTTAAAGAAAAAATCATTTTACAAAAGAAAAACGATTCTATTGAATTATCTTTGTGCACAATAAAAGAAAATATATAAACACCAAATCTGAAACAAGATTTGACAATACAGTGTTTTGGATAAAATCCATTCAGAAACTGAAAACAAAAACTGAGCAATTATTATTTCAATCTAATTCATATGAAACCATAGAAACCATAATCATAAATAAAATGTTCTTCAAAGAAACAAAATTCCATTGTTTTTTTTATGAAAATTAAAATCAGACCTTTAACTCAGCCATTGTATTAACTTCATTGTTTTGCTTTCTAGACACACAATTTTCTGTACACCCATTAGACATGTAAACAAATTAGCCAGTGTTAAGAATCAAATGCCAACAGTCTCAATTCATCTTAGGAATAAATGGTGTTGGTTTTTAGTTAAGTAAATGTATTGACTTTGGTTTTGTTGATCCATACCTCACTATTTGCTACTGCATTGCTTGCATACAAAACCTACTTGTGATGTAAATAATTCTATTTCTCAGCAATCATTTTTGTTTTATCAACAAACATGTCTGCTTTTTAAAAAAATAAATAGATAGAGCAAAATAATAGTTCATGGTTTGCTTTTAAGGCACCAACAGCAGACAAGAAAAGCAATTCCTTAGAAGAAAAAATGGGAGTGGGATTTTAAAATTCCCAAATTGTTGAATTATCAAATCTACTGCAGATTAAGTTACTTTATTTTCTAATAATTGTCATTAGTCACAATTTGTTTGTTTTGTCAACGTTGGAAGGTGAGGTGGTGATAATCAGCAATTATTTTTTTTTTTTTTAACGCATTAAGATTTGTGGGGAGCATCCAATCAAAAAGGTTAACTGACATACACTGTATCTTGAATTTATACTTAAAAAAATTTCAGGATATCCATTTATTTGAAAATAATACAAAACTAATCTCCTTCAAAATAGGATCCTCCCTCTTGTAGCACTCCATCCATTTTTGAAGGCCTCCTTAGAGCTCTCCAAAGTGAATTTGTCCAAGGTCCTTGTTACAGCTTCTTTAAACCCTTTCATGTCCTCAATGTTGTTAGTCCATAGGCAGCTTTGATCATTTCATAGGTTTCTGATAAAGTTTTGTGTTAATCTCCGCAAAAACATTGAAGAAATGATCAAGACTGGATTAATATTTCAAGGATGTAAAGGAGATGAAAGAGACTTTGATGTGGACCTTGGACACCCTTCACTGTGGAAGCCTTCAAGAAGTGGCTGGAGTGCTACAAGAGCATTGAAGATTAGCTTTGTGTTTTCTTTAACCAAGTAAATGTCTATCCTGATAAATTCTCAAAATTTCTGGAGTGATCTTATACTTTAATTTTGGTATAATGGAGATCATTGTTCTTATTAAATGATGGAAGGTGTTTTTCTATAAGAGATAATTACCAGATTAATAATTTACTCAAGGCTTTGAAAGAAGGCCAGAGAGTTCACAACCATGATGGCATAATAAGAGAAAAATTATTGTATATGAATTGATCACTTTTTAATCAGTTACAATTATAATACAAAAAGGTGGGAAAAGAAGACAGGAAATCTTCCACATCATAAAAAAGATCAGTAAATACAGAAATTAAAGAATTCATTTGAACCAATATTGATATCATAGATACCACAAAAAAAGAAAAAAATACTTAATACTTTTTAATGTTTTATATCTTTTAAAAGATAATTCATAATCTTAATCTTTTTCAAAGTTTTCTCTCAGTGGAAAGCTAGCAGATTCCAAAAACGGTTTCAAATTCTTTGCAAAATGAAAATAATCTTGTTACTTTTCAGACTGGGTTGTTTTTTTTTTAAATTATTTATGTATTTGGTTTGCATGTGGCTATTCATTTTTATTTTTCTATAAACTTCAAGAGTATTGAGTCTTGAATATAGCATCACACAGTGAATGCATTAGAAAGCACATTAAATGACTTCTTGGCCTAAAGTAATTTATTTCTATTAAGTTTAATTCTTTAAAAAAATGATTAATTTCTTCGGAAAAATCTTTTCATATTGATTTTAAATCAATTTTCTTTTTTCATCAATTTTATATTAACTTATAAGGTTTCAACTCATATTCTTAGCCACAAGTGAGATGATCTTGCTACAGAACTAAATGTATGCATGTAAAACAATAGTTATAGTATATTTGTATTGAACTAATATATATCTTTCCCAGCTATAGGTTAAATAGGATAGACTAGGCTCTTTAGTCTTGGTGGGCAACTCTGAATTCAAAAGCTGAGTACAGCTGTTTGGGGACTTAGTGGCACCAGTTCTCTGTATTCAGTTCTTCTGAAAAGTATGGGTGGCTCTGCACTATAATCAAATCATGTGCAAGTAGTCTGACTTCAGTCCTAGGAGCTGAATTGTTAGACCCTCATATGTCAAAGATGACCAAGTATATTGCTTAATATTTATGGAAAAAAGTGATCAATATTGGAAATAGTGTTTATAGATATAGACTATCTTAACATAGGAATCAACATTGCCTTAAATGCAAGTTCAATACTTAGTAAAAATCAAATTAGGTAGACAGAACTTGATAGGCTACAAGGCAATTTCCCTAAGAGAAGGAAAACTCATTTCAAACCCCTGCTGAAAGTCTATAGGAATAAACACTGAACATAAAATTTGGAGCCAAAGCCTGACAACACTTGTGCCAAACAGTATTGGCCTCTGTCTTTCCCTTAGACAACATTGGTGGCATGGAGAGAGGGAGACATTACTGATCACCTATGAAAAAAAAAAATCTTACCCAGGCAATCTAATATCACCTCACTTGAGCTTGATTAATAAAGCAAACAAACTATCATGATCAGATGCCATGATGACTTGTGACATTGGAAACAGTCAATGGTTGTACTAGCAGTTCAAACAGTTCTGTCTACCCAATTTCAGATACAAGGCTTGATGCAACCTGTGGTATGATTTTCAGTTATTTTCCAAAGGTGCTGCATGCTAGGATTGCCTCCCCCAGAGTGATAACATCAAGTCCCCTTCCTGACAAATCAACGATGGTGAGATTTGAACCATGGATTCATGTTTGGAAAGTGCATGTTCTAATCATTCAGCAGTGTATATATGTATGTATTACACATAAACATGTAGGGGCACTGAGGGGCTTTCTTGGAGCCAAAAACTTTTCAGCACTACTTGCATGTAGGATTGTCTCTATGTAAATGGGTAATTGAATGACAAAATAGAAAAATTCTATGCAACATGTTTCATCCTCTAAAAAACTTAAGTAATGTTTTTATTGATGGACTTATATATATGTAGTAGAGAGTGTATATAAACATAAATGTTGGTTATAATTCAGCACTGATGGGGGGAAACACTGAAGTGAAAAGATGTCAAAGTTTTCCCAAATTTACTTTGGCATGTTTCACTACTGAACAGGCATCATCAGAAAAAGAATTTTATTTCACACAAAACAAAAATCTACATTTGTGAAACAAAACCAGATTCAAAGCAGCTGGATGTTTCATTTTTACTTCAATTGTTTTATTATAAAAATTACATTTTAACTTGGTCTTTATTTTTAAGATTTGTTTCCATAGATTTAGTACTAATTTAGTAAGAATAAGGGATAAACCAAAGTAGCCTGGTTATATATATTGTGGTGGTAGGGTGGGCTTTTATAGATAATGGCACTTTCAAGGCATCTTTGTCTGAGTAAATTATATATATATATATATATATATATATATATATATATATATATATATATATATGCACATTCTTTTCTATGTACTCTGCCCTAAATATTTTAATTATTTTTAAGCTTGTTTTCAACCAATTTGAAAATATCAGATATGCTGCTTGTATAAATATTTAATTAACAACAAAACATTCAACAGAGCAAATATTTATTATGATAAAGTGACTTCCCCAACCCAGCTTTTTTGTTTAACTCACCTTGTTGGTATATGAATACAAGTTGCCTAGGGAACATAAAAGAATTAAAGAATCCTTCAATTTTTTAAAACGAAAATATTTAATCTATTGTAACAAGAAACTTCAGTTCCTGGTTTTGTTACATAATCTGTGATCTGAAGCATTTAAAAGGCTTAATGTTATTCAAGAAATTTCTTTTAAATAATCTGCTCATTTGTTTTTGTTGTTTCCTCTGTCACCCTCTTGGGTATTACTGATTTTACAAGTATACAAATTCAGGTGAGGAAAGACTCAAGATAAAAATGACACCACCAATAGGCTATTAGATGATTTAATCATGTTTTCATCAATATAAGCATCTTTACCACATGAGACATGGCACCTGTCTTGAGCTGATTATTTTATATCAAACATTGTATTATTTAATATTGAATTTTGTATGGAACACTTAGTGAGGATCACTCACAATTTAGTAGTAAATCAACCAGACTAGCTTTGCTAATCATTTCTCCATGGCAATGCTTCAGTATCTGTTTTGTGAGAAAAGCAATCAAATAGTGAAATGATTTGTTTAAAAGATAAGAATGCTAGACTTGAAGTATTCATAATATTTCAATTAGAAAGTAAAAATAATAGAACCATATTAGGAGGAAACATTTAATTCCTGAATAATATTCAGTGTATACTCATTCAAACAATGTCCAGTTTCTAACCCGACAAGCATGAAACAATTCATGAATAAATTTATTTTGAAAATTTCCTGAATCTTAAAACTATCTCAAAAAATATAGAAAATATTTTTTATAGCTTTGTTTTCCAACTAGAAAAATGTCTGCACATCATCCAGTCATTATAATTGCTTTCAAAGAATGTAAAAAAATAATACATATTAATTCTCAAGGTTTTAGACACACACACACACACAAAAGAAATTTCTTCTTTATTACTACAATTTCAAAAAAAACCTTATTTCTATGTACAGAATACAGTCAGGAATGAGTTTAGGCAAATATTTTTAAGCATTAACATTGGCTTATAATCAGTGCTTGGCTGAACTACTTTTTTTTCTTTTAACAAAATGTACAGCTTATTTTGATACAAATTTGTCTGTTAGCAGATAATATGGAGTGACAATTGTTCAATAAATTAACAAAAAAAAATTAACCAGCCATAGTAGATTTTTTAATGTATAGGATCTACTTTCTGAGATATATATATATAGCATTGGGCTAGTCCTTATATCTGATTTAATATATTCTTTTTTTTTTTCCTCTTTTGAAAGAAAGGCTAACAGACAACATGTTGACAATATCAGCTTTGAATACATTAAATAAAATAATTTCAATAGGAAAAAAGGTGAAGGAATTATCAATGCACAAGAAATGATTGTCAAAACTTTTGAGGAAATGTTGAAATTGTTCATTATTTCTTTGAGAGAGGAAGAGAATTAGGCTTGAGTTTTTCCTAATTAAAGAATCATTACATAACTGACAAATCCAATTATTTTGGGGATATTCTCTCATTAAATTTGGGGCTCATCTATTAATTAATGGACTATTTTATTTATTTTTTTTGAGTAAATAATCCTGAAGGATTATCTTTTACAGAATCTTAAAAATAAAATTGCTTCAGAATAAGATTTCAGAGAGCAGCTGATTTATTTTTCAATCAAAAATACATAGCATGGTAAAAATGGCTATATTTACTTTTTAAATTTGCTTCTTCAAATCTATAATGTACATTTTTACTAATGAATTATGAGTCCATTTAAGTTCCCTCCCTCATACTATGCAACAATAAAATACACCAATAAAAATGAAAGTTTGAATTATATACTATAAATAACTGTAATTTATTTCTATTTATTTAATAAAATTTAATTTCTTCATTATATAACTAAATAGACATAGCTGAAAAAAAGCCCTGTTCAGTTCTCTTATCTAAAGCTTACCATCCCTTGGATATTAGAATTATACAAAAAGTACTGACCACAAAATTCAACTTATTGCTATACCAACATTTTAATTATAGTAAAGATGCAAAACTATAATCCTAAAAACTGACACTAGTCAACTTCTAATTCAAGAAATAGTGCTTGTGTTTTTAGGAAGGAGCGATAAAAAAAAAAATTAACAAAGTTTACCGTGGCTGATTCTATTTAAAAATCGAACTGATAAAAATCCTTGCTTATTCTGATACTTATAGTATCCATTTCAAATAAATCAGTTAAAAATAAACAGCTCATCAACTCAGAGATTGTAACAGTGACATTGTTAATATATTCTTTTTGCAGTAATTTATTTTTAAATATAAAGCAATTAAAATATCTTATAATAAAGCAAATCTAGTCCCTTCCAAAAATAACAGCAACCATTTTAATAATAATTTTAAAAAATCTTAATAATTTTAAGAATTGTTTTATAAATAACTTTGACCAAAATTATTCATTTAACATTCCACAATAAATAATTTATAAACTTAAAATAAAGACCAAGATATCTAATGTTTCTATTAAATATCTTGTCTTGCAATTAAGAAACTATTTGTGATAATATCATTCAATATCTTTTACTCTGTCATCATACAATTACACTAGTTGATACTAACTGAATTACTAAGCCTAATGCAGGTTTGAACAGTTCTTATACAATACTCAATCACTAATCCTATTTAAATTACATTGAAAATTTATCCATTCTTAATTAAAAGCCTATTTTTACTGACAGCTAAAATTGTGATCTTTACAGGAATATAGACAGGCTGCAATAAATAATGAAATGTAAAATGTTCAAAGACCAAGATATCTGGTCAGACTTAATCTAATTTTACTAACATGACTACAGAAATCATATCTTTACTATTTGTATACATTTGAAGTTTCTCTCTTAAGACAAAAAAACAAAACACAATTCCAGTTGTAATTGTACTAAAGAGTTAATTGCAACAAGAGGTGAACCAAGTTATTTAAATGATCTAAATTCATCTCATTAAGTTATAGGAGAGGACTTTTTTAAGACATTATAGAGAAGAAAACCTCATCATGTGACATGCCTATGGTAAAGGAAAAAAAAAACTTTAATTTTAGACTGCAAAAGGATAGTTGTTCAATTTAGATTTTTGAACACAGTCAAAATGAGACAAATATGCAAATTTTTTTTTTCACTGAATTAGTTTATATTTTCTTTAGATACAATATTAATATTTTTTTAATTAGCAAAAATGAGAATAAAATAGGATATTAAATAACTAAAGTCACAATCTTGTCTTTTATAAAAAAAAAAATAGTTTATTTTCTTTTCCCTTGTCTATTTATCCCTCTATGGTTATTCTAAGTTTTATCACCACTACTTTGAGCTTGATCTTTCAACATTCCCAGCTCAAAATGACATTTAAAAAAAAATAACCTATTAAAAAAATAAATAAAAAGGAAAAAGTGCATATAAGATGAAATTCTTATGAAACCGGTTTGAAAAGTACCCCTAAAAAAGACTATGAGAAAAGAGATGGAAAAATAGCAACTTTTGTTTTCTTCCTTGAGATGATTCACCATTTTCTTAAGAGGTAAATTATACATGTTATAAAGAGAGAGAAATTTACACACCTCTTTTCATTCATATAGTAATCAGAATATCCGAAAAATGCAGGTCAGTTATTAGAACAGAGGTTTCATTGACCACAGAGGTAATGGCGAATGATCTTAGTGTTGAACATTAGATCCAAGCCTCCTCCTACATTTTCATCTACGAAATAATAATAAAGTACCTGAATATGGAAATCTTTCTAAGCATAGCTTAGATGTGATACAAAGCTGAAAGGATCAAACTCACTATTCAGTCATAACTGATCTAGCAAGGCAAGCTTGTTAACCATTACATCATATCAAGTGTCCATACTTTACCTGAATATGAACAGCATAAAAACCTGGGACAAGGCAAGAATTAATTGTGCATCATTTTTCTCTTAACAGAAACTAGTTATTGCTAAAACTTCAAACAAAATCATTCACTGGCTGAACTGGAAGAGAATACCAATAATAGCAATTTTTTTAATTTAATTGCTCTGCTTATAAAATGAGTTTCATTTCTACATTGATATTCATTTAATATATTCAGAAACAGCAATTAGTTTTGGGGATTTTTTTTCATTCTAAAGTAATGAAAAAAAGTTACCAAATACACTTGTTCAATTTCTGGTTTCTCAATATAACATTCTATTTTACAGAAAATAAAATTTTCTTTTACAAAATTCTTTTTAGTTTTATTGAAGAATCCAAGAAGGTTGAATATTCAAAGTGAATGGCATATAATTCTTTATTTACCTAGTATCTACTAATCTATTCAGTCCCTCAAGTAATTAGGGTGAACTGAAATGGTGGCAATATCATTAGTTTTAAGAGGAATGTAGTCCTTCTTAAAACATCTGATAATTTGGTCTCATCGCTAAATCAAAAAAATTTAAAAAGTAATTGTAGAGTTCAAATGCTAACAGATTATTTTACTAATACTGATTTGCAGTATCTTGTGTATTTTTCAAATATTTACTGGAGATAATTTCAAACTCAAGAAAATGTATCTGAAGTAGTTTCAACCATTAGATTTTTTTTTGTTTTAATTAGTACTTCTTTCCTAATTTCAGGTACTTTTCTTTGCAACTAATCACAACTGTCATTCTGAAGCCATTAGTGTGTGGATCAGAAATAAAGGATCTTATTGATTTCTATGGCATTTACCAATGTCTGCAGAATGACTGAATAATTTCAATGAAAAGTGACTAAAATTCGAAAAAAATAATAAAAAAAGATAAATAATGTAAACTTCACATTTTATTCTTTTTGATTTTTAGAGTTAACTTTCAATCACGCACACAAAATTAATAAAAACATTGTTTTGAATATTACTACTGCCAATTTTAATTATGAAGCCTAGCAATAAATGATAGACAAAAAGCACCAATTTTGTATTTCTTAAATATTCACAAATGTACAAAAAAAAACCCCAAAAAACTTTATACACATCCCTGTGGCTCGAGAAATTCACTGTTAGCAAATAAGGCTGAAAGTGCAATAAGGGAGAACAGGTTCTGCTTTAACTGAACAGGTTCAGCTTTTGTTTATGTGAAGGAAAGTATTGCACAAGCTCTCTTCCTCAAGTGTGATCACAGGAGGCCAGTTTGTTTTGGAGGGAGGGGAGAGTGTTATATTGACAAAAATAAGCCAACTCAAAAACTATACTGAGAAAGTGAGGGGGGAGAGAGTGAAAAAAGTGAAAAAAAGAAAAGCTACTTCCCTTGTTTGTAAGTTAATTTTTCTTTTTCAATTTAATTTTGCTTTAGTAAATTTTATTTATTTTTATTTCTGAAAATTTTGAGGACAAAAAGGAAAGTTGTTTTCTTTTTAAAGAAATCCAGAAAACTTTTTACAAGCTGAAAAAAAAAAAAAAAAAAAATTTGGGAAGAGGGTACATTATAAACATATTTTTTTTTTTTTTTTTTTTTAATACAAAAATCATTCTTACCCTTCTATTAATCAGCATTTTTTTTTTTTTTTTTAGAGAAAAGTCTTTATTTTAATGAGAATTTCTATGAGACAATTCCAAGAATCTTAATTCTTGAAAGTGTCCATTATCTGTCTGAAACCAAATACTGTTCGATTCAGCTGAATGGTCGTTTAGTCATTAAACAGGCTTACTATCAACCAATAGTTATGTCGGCTAGCTTTTCTCTTGTATCTCCTCGTTCACGCACACAAACATTAGCATATATACATGTTGTCGTACTTGGTCTGATATGTGAAATCACTTTACATTGTAACCACCACTGCAAGTTTTTTTTATAATTTTCATATTTTTTTAATAAAGCAGCTTTAAGTAATTTCCATTGTTACAACTGGTTTGGGAGGCCATTAAAAAAATTTCTGAAGTATGGAGTTGTGGGATGATGATGATGATGATGATAGACAGGAAAAAACAAGAGAAATATGGTGGTTGAAGATGAAAAACAAATGGGAAGACAATTCATTTTCAATGATTTTGGTGCAGCAGTTTTGTCCTATCCTTTTGTGCTTATCAAAGCACTGGGATGAAATACTGTGACATCATCTGGCACTTTTATTTGTGCATTGGGAAAGGGAGAAAGTCTCAAAGTGGTAAATAAGAACCAAGACAGGTTACTATGGTATTTCATTCCATTACATTCAATCATGCATGTGGGTGAAGAAGAAAAAAAGCAAAGATGAATGGAAATAATGTCAATGTGAAAGAAAGAGGCAAGAGTAAATAGGAAATTTTGTTTTCTCTCTTCCTGACCCATTAAGAATTTCTTTGTAAAATCAACATAGAAGAAAAAATAGAAAATATATATAAAGTGTGACACACAACATATATCCATCCAATTGGTGATGAAAAGAGTGAAGAAATTTATATATTTAAAAAAAAAAAAAAAAATTAAAACATGTTCCAAAAAAAAACTATTTGCAATGTCATTTTTTTAAATGGTTTAGTTTTTAATTAACAATCTAAAAAGTAATTTATGGAATAGATAAAAAAAAAAAAAAAAAAAAAAAAAGACAGCAGCATGAGTTAATAAAATTAACTTTTAACTATAAAATTAATTCCTTCCCCAACTATAGCTTGATAAGAAATATAATTTTGATTGGTTGCTTTAAGTATCACATGATTGAATTGAGAAATGTGAAAAGATGGTGAAGAAGAAAAAAAAATAGATGGATGCAAAAAGCACAACAGCAATGAAGACCAAGTAGACAATAACACATGTCAACGGTCAGAAGTGTTTTGGAAAGTAGGGATTTAAATTTTTCTTTGGTTTTCATTTGGGTGCAGATAGTTCATTCAACGAACAACATCAGCCAGTACAGTACAGTACAGTAGGTTGACCACTGATAGATGCAGGTGAAATGACATCATACAATGACTTCGTAAATAACCTTTTTTGGTCGGGTGGAATCGGGTGTTGAGTAGCCACTTTCCCGGCCACTGATACTTGTATCTCGAGGCATGCCATCTGGACTCAAACTAATAAAGTTTGGGTTCCTTGTTATATTATGTGGATTGTTGTAGAAGGTCATAGCTGAAAGAGAAGTGAATAAAAATTAGCATGTGACATTTGAAATACGAATCATTTTTGGAAGAGAAAAAATTAAATAGAGAAAAGATTCAATATGAAGGTAATTTTGTTTTTTAACCTGACCTTAAGTTTTGTCTTTAACATTCTTGATGACATTGATGGGTCTTTTTCAAGTTTCCTTTTTTTGATAAAGCACTCAGAACAAAGTTTGAATCTTTCTAAGAGGATATCAAGATTTTTTTGTTTATGCACAAAAATAATTATAACTGGTTTCTATTTTGCATTTTAAATGATAAAAATAAAGTTTTTTGTATCTACTGCTTTAAAAATTCAATAGTGTACATTTTTAGATTTATTTTGTTATTGGCATATAAAGACTCACTACTTGATGTGCACAAAGCATGATGTTTATCAACATGGAAAATGAAATCATCAAGCTGTGTTCTAGAAATGTGTTTTAAAAATTTAGATTAGGTAAAAAATTAAAAAGAAAGCTAGAAAGTATTATGATAAAAAGCAATAAAGATTAAATCAAAACTAATAAAATCATCAATGTAAGTGCTTAATAAAGTCTACAATTACTTAGTTGTTGGTATTTTAAGCCTATGAGTAAACATCAGTCTTTGAAAAGTTTTTATTTTTTGGTTTATAGCTTGAATTTTTTTTTTTTCACTCGTTAAGTCCAAATATTAATTATTGATGACGTCTCTTTTTAAAGTTTTAAATTAGCTAAAAACTTACAACACAGAAATGCAAAAGTCTTACAAGAAAACAAGTTAAAAAAAAAAAAAATCATGTTTAAGATTTCAACCTTAAGTTCAAGAAAAACAACTAAGCTGGGAGGTCAACTCAAAATAAGAGAAAACAACAACAGCAAATAAAACATACAAAAGCAAACTTAAAAATTATAGCTATTAAAAGAAAAACAGTTTTTTATCAGTGCAAAGCACTGATCAAATAGTAAAACTTTTCAACCTAAAGTATATCATTATAAAGCTGTTTGCTTTATACATCAATTGATTTCAACATAAAAAAATATTAAAATCTTTATATGAATGTTGATTTTATCTCATAAAAACTACCTTTTACATACTCTGAGGAGTCATGCTCTGCGACAAAATCATTTTTTAATCTAGTTTTCTAAAAGGGTAACTGCATAGTTAAATGAACCAAATGGACAAGTACTGTATGAAGCCTCTTTTGGTGTGTAGAGGATTCTTTAATAACAATAAAACAGTTGTGTTTTATGAAAATATTGTCTGTATGCAGCAAATATCTAAAGTACAAAATATGTACTCGGGCCGAGAAAGCTTAATTTTTTTTTTTGAGGTAAAATAGTGTTGATGCCACAATTGAGTTGCGTGTTGTTATTTTAATTTGATAAATTTTACCCATGTCACAGCATGGTGAAAATGGTGTAAAATTCAAATAATTAGATCTTCTGGTTTCAGCAAAATGTTGAAACATTAGCAAAGAAGTTTATATGTAATGTTAAAATATTCTTTATTGTAAGCCAAGTTCAAAATCATCATCCCAGTGGTTATATGAAACATGAGGGTATTATGGATTTACAAGTACAGGATTAGGAATTGACAGATACAAATAAGTACTTTTTTCTTCTAATTTGATAGAGGTTTGATTATGAATATTTTATAACTGATTTGTACATTACTACAAAATATTAATCACTCACTATATATTACTATAAACATTATTTTAGTGCATACATCTTTTTATTTATGCGCCCACTAAAATAATGTTTATAATAATATATATTGTCAGATTGAGAAATTCAGTAATTGATATATATATATATATATATATATATATATATATATATATATATATTTGCAGTAGAAATTAAGTCAAAAAACTCAGTTGTCTTTAGTTTGTACCCACAGATGCAATAGAGGTGCTGAAAAATTCTCAGGCCAACCAAGAAGCCTTTCCCAAAATCTAACCATCAGATATTTGGAGAAAAGGATTTGGCCTAGACCTTTCCATTGACTCTTTGTATATATTTATACCAAGAAGGAATTGCAGATTTTACATGTATAAAAGTAACCACAAGAGTTAACAGCATCACAACTGTTTTTGCTGTAAAGATAGAAGTGTGTATTCATCAACAGGTTCAAGTGAATAAATTTCAGACTTTTCTTTTGTCTGATACTCTACTACTGAACTGTTAATTATTGGAAAATCTGGTCTAAGAGTAATTGGTTAATCACTGAAATCATGTCTTTTGATGAAAGAGAGAACTGATTAAAATGGCATAGACATTAAAAGAAATAAGAACAGGAACATCTTATCAATACCTATACAGCTATACAATAATAAGTGTAACCATTGGAACTAGCATAAGAATTGGGAGATATTAGTTTTAATGTAAAGAATTTTTTTACATCCTGTGAACGCATAAGCTATGATGTGATTAGATAAGATAATGTGTTAATACAAAATGTTTTTGTGGTCACCAAAATATCAGAGTTGAGTGCAAAGTTCCCTCTGATCAGTCCATTCATCTTTGGCTAGTGATAATTGTTAAAAATAGAAAGTCATAACAAAGCTTGAAGATTACTGGTTGAAGTATTGGGTTCATAAAAATAAATATGTACAACAAAGATCATTGGAGCAACCAATCTGAATAAATTTCAATCTTAAAAAGAAAAAAAAGTCATCTTATTTTAAGGATAAAACAAAGGTTACTGTGATGATAATGAAGGTGGTGGTGGTAGTAATAGTGGAGAATTAAAGTGGCTAATGATTGATTGACTAGCTCAAAGCAGACTCAAGCAAGAACATAAACAGCAGGGGTGGGAATGGTGCATGCATACCTCCTGGTTTTTCTGGTAGACTTCTGCAAACATCAGAATAGGATGGAGGCAGCTCATTAATAACACCTGGAAAAAGATACACACAACCGTGCAGTGGAAGGAACAAAAAACAAGTTGTAACAATTACAACAACCATCTGGGTACCCCAAAGCAAAGGTTAGATGATGGGTTATATATGAGGTGTGCGCAAAAAAAAAAAAAAAAAAGCTTTCAGAGAAGCTGCTTGTTTATAAGAAAATCTATAAACTGTAAGTTGGTAGAAAATTTAAATTTCTAAGAACCAAAAATTTAAACTTTATCCTTTCAATTTAACATAATTGAAGTCATGATGTTGACTGGCAATTAGTAAATGCTAAGGCTTTAGCCCACTGCAAGGTATTCAACTATATAATTAACAAAGATGGCCTACTTAATATCACAAACTTGATCTTATATTTTGCAAAATTCAACTTAAATTTTATTATCTATTTTTTTAATTAAAACAAGAAATTTGTTTTAAAGCTTTTGCCAATATGACAGTGCACATTAAAAATAATAGTGTTTGTGTGTGTATATCATTATCAAACTTCTCGGCAATGGGTATGTGTTTAACGAGCTGAAAGCCATCATATAGGCTTACCAGATCTCCTGGTTTGTGGGGGTCTGTCCCATGACTCACTACAGACATAAACTATCAGTATTCATTTTTTGTGTCAGTTCTGAAACTTATGGAGTGTTGGGTTATGAAAACACTTTCTTATATTAGAACCTCAACTAGGAAAAATTAAATTGTCATTTGAAGCTTTGAAATTATTGTTAAGTACACAGAAACCCGGTTGGTAGACAATGAAATTTTTTTGTGAAAAGTTTTTAATAAAAATAAATTTTAAATCAAATTTAAAAAAACCTACCCCAATATCAAAAGATTAAATTTCTTAATGGTTTATTATAAGCAGCAATCTTAGAGGTGTAGAGAGGCAGCAGATTTATATGAAACTGATGAAAAGTTCTCAGTCCATCTCACTTTCCAAAATCTGACCAAATATCAGAATTTGGTGTGGAAGGGGAGCCCTTTCCTGGTTAGATTGATGATTAACATTACATTATATTCAAGAAATTGACCAAAACAAATGTGACTGTTTGAAAACCCCTCTGATATTTAAAATCTATGTCACACTAATTAAACCTTTTTAAAATTGGACTTGTATTATGTTTTAGCATCATAATGTCGGTCTAACCACAGCCCAAAGTTTTTTTTTTAACCTATCACCTGAGCTTATTTAAAGACCTACTGGTGATGACCACATATTGCCAAGAAGTGATAAGAAAATTAAGTAGATACAAAGTCTGAAAATTAGTCTGGTACCATGCCAATAAATAGTAGCAGTCTTATCTTGAAATAAATCCTTGATTAACAAGTCATCTACTTAAAAAAAAAAAAAAAAAAAGAGGCAAACCACTCTATACTAGCAATTTTTTAAAGTACATAAATTGAATAGTTTGATATAAAAAAAATTATGGTTATATATATATATAAAATGAATAAAAATAAAAGGAAAACACAGGTAAGGGTTTTATTTTGCAGCAAGTATTTATATACAAAAGCAAAAATGTTATTGCTTTTTCAAAATGTTTCAGTTTAGGAAGCACTCATAAATATTCATCAGCTTAGCTAAAATGTAAGGCATATATATATATATATATATATATATATATATATATTTGAGAATAGCACTGACAGTTGTTTAGAAATAAACAATATTCTGTTTACAGTTCTTGGTACTCTTGAATGATTGCCCATTTGTATGGACAAAGCAAGGTTGCTCAACTTCAATGATAAAATGAAAATATAATCATGGCCATAACTATTAACCCTTTGAACATGAACGACTGATATCCTGGGCTGCTGTATGAATGTGCATATACTTGGGCAGCCAGTATAACATCCAGAGTCATAGACAGCAGACAACCATTAGTATTCAAAGGGTTAACATGAAAAATAACCAGGATTTTACAAGGTGTACACAGTCTAAGAAATAAACAAAGATCTTTAAACCATCAGAAATAACAGATACATTTTGAACAATTGCTGGGATACAGGCTTAAAAATTGCTTCCCACACCAGATTTAATGAGGCTTTTTCAATGAGCTGCAGTGCTGTTAAAATGAAGTTTATAAGAAATTTTGCTGAATATTTTGCATTCTTATTAGGAAATTATATCTATCTCCTAGTATCAAGACATCTAAATGTATAACCGAATGACAAAATGGAAAAAGAAACTTGTGTAAACTGTTTCGTCCCTAAAAAGGACTTTTTCAGACTAATAATGGTTCTAAAGCTGTCACTGTATCTTTAGCATTTTTTTTATGTAAAATTTTAACCAATGATATATTTTGTACAATCTTCTGTTATCTGGGGCAAAGAATGGCTAGTTAATTTTAACACCTCCAAAATGAAACTGTTCTCTTTTAATTGTCTAAGAGAACCCCCTTTTGCCTTCTGTCAGTATGGCTGATGCTAACCTCCAGCAGGGTGCAGCATTGCATCTTCTCAGGCTCACACTTTTCGCTGACATGAAGTGGAAGGATTATATTGAATCAATTGCTAGGTCTGCCACTAGAAAAGTTGGTTCACTGTGTCGTACTACACAATTTTTCTTGGCAGATTTATATGTCTACTATTCATCCATGTATAGAATACTGCTGCCAAATATTGTCCCGTGCTTCTGCTATATATCTAGAGAATCTTGATAAAATACAAAGAATCTGCAATATTACTGATCCTGATCTGGTATCTTAGCTTCAGTCACTTTCCCACCACCATAGAGTAGCTTCCCTGTGCTATTAGACTTTATGAATTTTAAGGCAGTACTAGATTGGTGGCAAGGTCTCATCATTTTACAGTAGAAATGGCTAAATGTAACCATAAGTTCTAGGCCGTTTTTTCTTTTGCACTTCTTGTTTGTAAAACACTCTTCAGCTTCTTGGTTACTAGTCAACTTTGTATTCAAATTTTTGAAAATCAATGTCAATCATTAACTTTTGTCTTAATTCTTGTTCTTTTATTGTTCTTTTTTCTCATTCTCTCACACTCAGTAATCATTTGCATCTTAGGGGCTTTATTGCTTTGCTTGGGATGAAATGATTAAAATAAAAATTCTTTTTATATCCTATATATATATATATATATATATATATATATATATATATATATATATTACTGACTCTAGTGGTAAAACAAGTTCCTTCTAAGGAAGAAAACCAGTTACATAGGATTTTATATATATATAAACAGTTATTGTCAAACAAAACCAATATGTGATTGTTTGACTACCACTCTAAACACTATTAATCTTATTTTTTGGGTATTTTCAGTAAAATCCTTTATCATTTTGTTATGTAAATTATATTTTCTCCCAATAGTTTTAAGATATATTTATGGTTGATATTACAAATTTCTGAAGCTACTGCTGAGAAATATTTTCATTTGAGTATCAGATATTCATTTTTCTTTTTAGAATGCTTTCATATTGATTATTTTTAAATGGAAAGTGGATTTTCTTAAAATGAAATGACTAGTATATTTAGAATTAATAAAATAGCCTATTACATTTTCGAAATGTTTCATATACACTGAAACTATGCAACAATGCACTATAGGTCATTCATTACAGATTTGCTACTGTACCAATTTCAAGTTAAAAGAACAAGAAAAAAAAACAAGTAAATAAATGAGTATACTGATAGTCTCCAATTATTAGCCTAATTAAACTACCACCAACCTTGATTTTTTGACACAAGATTTTCAAAGATAAACATGCAAAAAACAAGACAAATACATTAAGAACAATACTTGTTGCAGTCATGCAATATTATCAGATAAGTTTCTCCTTAAAAGTTTGGGTTGTGCATGCTCAGTGTCCTGAACCAGAATAAAAACATGCATAAATACATTAAAATCATGTTAATTCGTTTTGAAGATTGGTCTTGAGGTAGTTGGGCAATGAAAAGAAATCTTAATCATAACATTTATTTTGATTCTTTTAATTACCAAATAAAAGGTTACTGTAAAATCTAAATATTACTTAATGATATTAAGGAGAACTTTTTCTGGAATTATTGATAATAAAGAATTAGACATTCTAAAGAGTGGCAAAATTATGATGACACCAAATCCCAAAATGAAGTTAAACACAAAATTGCAACTAATTAAGCATATGATATGTTTAAAATAAATTATATTTATAGAGGAAGAATGCTCAATATTAGGTATAGGGCATGTGTAGATATTTTCATACCTCAAGCAATCTTTAGACCATTGCTTACAGCAATTTTATGGTAACTGGCAATTTCATGCCTTAAGTAATTATCAGACCATATTTTAAGGTGTGAAACTGCCAGTATTGATTTCTCTGTCCACACTAATATATAGGTGTCTTCACACAAAGTTGGCAAAATTTTCAGAGGGTACACAAAAAAAAAATGAAAAGAAATATTATTACATAATAAAATAAGTCCATTCAGGTAAATTACACAAAAGACATGCATCTCAACCTTATAACATATTAAAGAAATTTAAAAAAAAAAAAAAGGGGGGGGGTAAAAATTAGTAATTTCACTGTCTACTTACTGTCATTGATAGGTCTACAGTCATATGGCTTGTCCAAGTCAGATTCATCTGATAACTCTTGGCCAATGTCTTGGTCAGTATAAGGTGGCAGTTCATCAGTGTGCTCACTGGAAGTATTGTGCGTATTTTCAACAAAACCATTGGTATAGGGTCCATCTGAAAAGATTAAGAGAAATTTGCTTGTTCAAGGATTTGAGGTATTCATGATGTGAAAGTTAGGGCAAAGTTCAGAAGAAGGATGATAATAAAAAGCTATCTTCAAAGTTAAGGAAAGAAATACTGACTAATATGTCAAATACTAATCTAAGAATGAACTGAGAAATTATTTTGCTAAATTAGGAAAAAGTTTCAAGTGTATAGAATTTTTAATATGGTAGAAATTTCTTTTTAAATCTGATTTGACATGGGGATATTATTGGCAGGTCATTAAAAGATATTCCAGTGTGTAAGAAAGAAAACTTCACTTGTGGAAATTGTAAGTATTTTATTATTTTTATAATAATGATGATGACCAAATCTTGCTGGCAATTCACTTTCAACTGCCTACAATAGAGACTATTATCAAACAATGACAAATGTGATGTATCATGTTTTTTACCCACTATCCGAGCTGAAATACTAAACTGTGTCTCTCAGGATGGAGATAAAAGTCATGTAAACTGTTGTTTGCTATTAGAGGATCATGTTGATTTGTGAAGGATTATATTTACATTTATTTATGTGTCTAATGTGTGTGTCTGCATCTACAAAGAAACTTTTTAAAGATCATAGCTAAAAAAAAAAAAAAAAAAAAAAAAAAAAAAAAAAAATGTTTTTCCCTTTTATTTAACTTTTTTTTACTGTTTTCCCTGTTCCTGAAAATGGTTACAAGTATGGCTGAAAGTGCTAAAACCAAAATATTTGGACAATACTTATATTCATTGAATTCAGATATGTATTTATTGTGTGTAAATGATAAATATTAGCTAATTTTATTTATCTTTAGATTTCTTGTCCATCATGTTTAATAAATGTTATATTAATAAAGGACTATATTATAAATGCACATTTCACACACATATGAGATGATGATACATATTTTTATATATCAAGACAATATTGTGGAAAAAGTTTTCTTGTGAGGTGTTTCATTTGATGAAGTCCTAAAAAGATCACATCACAAAACTTTTTCCACTTTGTCATATATATATATATATATATATATATATATATATATATATATATATATATATAGTAAAAGTTTCCTTTGGGCTATTACTGATATATTTATTTTAATTCTTCCTTTATTTAATTGTTAATTTTAATATTAGGTTTTTCTTGTTTATATACTAATAATGTCTAAATTTTTATTATAATATTAAATATATTATTATAATATTAAATTCCTTTGTATAATATTAAAATTAAATAATAGTATTAATATTAAATTCTAAAATTTCTTTAATCTACTATCTTAAAAACTCTTTCCTAACTTTATTGTATTTCTCTGAAATTTTTTCTTGTTTCAACGTTTTAAATATAAGTCATTTTTAATCTTCAGCCTTTTTTAACTTCAGTCTAGAGGTATATGTTTCTGTCTTCCTCTTTCCTCCCCCCTACTACTTTGGTGTTTCTTTCCTTTTTTTTGCTCTCTATCTCCCTCTTAAATACCTTTTCCCTTACTTGCAATGTTTTCCTCTTTTTTCCTCTCTTTTCTTTCCTCTTTCTTCCTATCCTTTTTAATTATCAGTTTTTTTAAAAAAACGTTATGATCATTTTTTTTTTTTATGAAACTTTTTAGTATTGACAAGCTCCAGAGAATTTCTCTCCCTAGGAGCAAAATGGCCATTAAATGGGGTAAAATTGAGTTTCATTTTTATGTAATTCATTTCTATGCTCTATAATATTGAGCTCTTTTGTGGATCAGTTTTAATACTTTATATTATTAGAATTCACTTGCATTACTTAACCATATATATATATATATATATATATATATATATATATATATATATATATATGTGTGTGTGTGTGTAAGATTTGATATATTCATGAAGGAAGAGTGATCAATATTGGGAATAGAGCATATGTAGACAGTGTGGACATAAAAAATCAACACTGTATGATAACTGGCAGTTTCATGTCTTAAGGTATGAAAACTGCCAATCACTATACAATGTTGATTTCTATGTCAACTGTTTTTATATAATTTGTGTGTGCATATATACACTTGTGTGTGTATGCATAAAGATACAAAATATATAGTTATTCACTAAATTTAGCTTAGATTAGGGAACTTGGTGACAATCAAACTCACTATACTAGCAAATAGAACTGAGAGAGGATTGTATTTGTGTATAAATGAGGCCATATTTATAAAAATCAGTCTGTACAGGTTCACCTTTAAAGTTGAACTCCAAACATGTAAATGAAGGACTTTTTATAAAGAAATTCATGTTGCTATTAACCATATGAATACAATTTTCTCAATATTGTACAACCAATTATTTCTTTATTATAAAAAAAAAAAAATTAAAAAAAAAACAAAACAACAGATGCATGTGATTGGACATTCTAATATTTTTTAATTCTTTACACTTTCACAATATTAATTGTATTTTAGTAGGTAAATAAAACCTTGTATAGATAGTTCATAATTACCAATAAAATTTATCACTGAAAAGATAACAAATCAATTTTAAAAAAAAAAATGTCTCCCTCTCCAGTCCTCATTCATTCAAAGGCTATTTGTGTTTGGAGAAAAAAAACTGAATATATCAGAGCTTCATTCAATGTAACCAAACAATACATACATCAGCCTAAAATAGTGAATTCAAAACTCAAATAGCAACTTTTCTCTATCTTACAATTTTTTCTTTCCAAGTATCTAAACCATTTCATTTCATACAAAATGAAAATTGAATATGCATTCAATGAATTTATCACAATTATTTGAATAAAAGGAACTGACAAATGTGAAATAAATGTCTAAAGACTGAAGGAGAATATTTTTAATTTGACTGAGTAATTTTCTTTAAATTTCATTGTTCAATATGAAACTACTCATCTGATATCATAATGTAATCTACATAGTTGAAGTATTAATTTCTCTATTTTCAACATTACATTATTTTCTCTGGTAGACAAGCAAAAGGTTTGCAAATACAATAATCCCATTGATCACTTTCTGATATTTTCACAATGATTCAACACCAATTGAGATTTGTTATTTCCAGTTACAGCTAAGGATGTATTGATTTATTAGGCAAATGTACTTGGATTTTCTCTGATAATTGTGTGCAGTTCTAAGAGTCAATGAATTTAAGTTTTAATCAGCATCAGGAAGTACTTGTCATCAAGTCAGGGAAAGAACCAGACAAAAGGGGTTTATTTGATCAAGAAAAGAGGAGGAATGTTATTTAAAAGGAATAAATCTAATGTCTTTTGCTTTTACCTCCACAAAAGAAGAAACAATTCAACAGAATTTAATTTCTAATTAACGAAAGATTCAAAACAAATCAAGTTGAATTGGATATTAAATCTCTAAAACAGACATTATCTCTTTTTCTATTTTCTTTATGTAGATGTGATTAATTCCTCATCTTTAACCTTAGTTTTCCACAAAAATGTAATAATAATAGTAAATGCTACTTTATTTCCTAACTGCACAGTAATTACACATGGTTCCATTGAGCACTGGGAAAATTTTAGCAGACACTCAAGACAAATTATTAGATTAAACTTAAAACTAATATATTATTCTAGTTAAAAAGTGTAAAGAAAATCAGGACTTATAATTCAGATTTAATTTCCTACTTGAAAGATTAAAAAATATTTAACGTATTATTTTATACTTAACACTCATCAGCAACTAGAGGTGCCTGAAATTTGTCATTTAGTAAACTTTGTGGATTTCCAAATCATATTTTATAACCACTAATTCCAAGGAGTCTAAATTTGGTATCATTTGAAAGAGAGATCAATTTACTTTTATATAAAATTGACTTTTAATACTTGATTTTTAATGGGTTTTTCAGATAGATCAATTGCACTAACATCACCTATTCATATTTTTCAACAATTCAGCCAGCAGACCAGAAATTTAATAACTGAAATATCTTAATAAAATAAAGCAATGATTTTATAAGACTATATTCTAAAGAATATATTAAACTATACAGGATATTTCTTAATTCATTATAGAAAAAAGTACTTGCTTTTAAGAATTTTTTTTGTTTGGTTTACTCTTCATCGGTTTTAAAAATCATTTTTCTTTTCTTTTTTTAATTTTAATTTGTACTTTGTAGATGTAACATGTAAAAATGATATTTTTTATAACATTTCTGAAAGCTTAGAATTATCTAATGCACATTGGTTCTGGGTAGAAAGCATTCAAGCCATTTTGGTTTGATATTAAAAGGAAATTTTCTGTGAGATTTCTGAATTGAGATTTTTTTTCCTTTGTATATATATATATATATATATATATATATATATATATATATATATATATATATAGGATCCCAGGTGGAAATCTGTTTATTCAATTCACTCTAGGTTTAGATTTGGTTACTTACATGTATAGCAGACCAGTTGGACCTGATAAGACTTTGAATGTAGCACCAGAGTCAAGGAAAAAATAAATTATGGTGTGTTTATATATATATATATATATATATATATATATATATATACACACATACATACACACACACACACACACACACAATGTACATAGTAATAAAATCAAACTAGCTTATTTTATATAGGATGATGGCTCAATTTAATAAAAACCAATAATAGTATTAACTGTTTTTATTTTGTTACAGGGATCAACTATTATCTGTTCTACAATATCCTCAATCCTTGCTCCCTCCCTCTGTATTAGGCGAACAATAGTAAAAACAAAACAAAAAAAACCCAAAACCTATAGGTTAGTGGAGGGAAGGATCCCTGCAAGTGCTGAAATATTCTCATTGATTCAGATTAGCTGATAGTCACCTTGCAAGTCTAGAGGGTAAAGTCTGCCTTGCCATAGTTGGTGTGAAGAGAAGAGATGAGATGGATTCATACTTTTCCCAAGGGTATTTGTGTGAAAGTGAATGCAATGAATTTGCTCAGAATTTGAACTCTGCACATCAATTTAACTTCTACATGCCCATCCTCCTGATAAGGTATTCTTCTAAAAGGGGCAAGCCAAATGCTAAATATTAAGCATCACTAAGAATATTTGATCTCAATATGTGCAAAGTGCAACTGTTATTCTGTCTGCTTTGTACAAAATGACATTAAGAAAATAATGTCAAACTGAGCAGCCATTGAACACCTCTGGGTGCTATTTGTGGAGCAAATGTAGAATCAATGCAACATGCGTGGAAGGTTTTTGTAATTAAAGAACCAGCAGCTGAGTGAACAATTTTGGTAAGGAATCAGCCTTTCTCTCTCTTTCTCAAAGAAATCTATCCAAAGTTAAAAGAAAGGCGGCTGGCAGAAAATTTACCTACGTAATTTGTGCTCAGCCTAAAAACAAACTTAATAGAAAACGTCAATTACTGGATGGTACCTGACAAAGCCAAGCAGAATAATGGGAAGATCTAGTAAGCAAGTGCATGACGTTCATATCTTTAGATTTCTGGTTCTTTGATTTTAATAAAAGTCTGGATAATGATGAAGCCTTACACATGGAAAAATGTTTGCCTATGAATTTTATCTGTGATAGATAGGAAACTTAAAAATCAAATTTTACAAGCTAGATGTTTTCCACAAACATTTTTTTCTCCAACATTTCATGATCAAAACTGAGCCAAATCAAACACTACATTTTGATTTTTAACTAAAAAGTCGATGCGTTTTGTACCATTTTATATATATATATATATATATATATATATATATATATATATATATTTCTATTTGTGTTTATCTCATTTATTTACTAATCAATAAAAACAGATTAACAAGGATTAATCATAATTCTGGAAATGATTTTAAATTAGTAACCTTGCTAATATGTATATATTCTGTAAATATCAGCAATACCAAAGCTGGAAAAAATCTACAGAAATAGAAAAAATTAAGGAAGAAAATTACATAAAAAAATGAAATTAATTTTTGCTTATAAACTCTTACTAACTCTCATGTCAACTACCTTTTGATTTTGACTTTGGTCTAATAAACTCAAATATATTAAGTTTTATCAATGTGTTTTTTCCTTCAGTTAATAAAGAATATATTTGAAATAGATACTGCTACAGGCACTACTTGGAGAGATTATACATAAAGTATAAAAAAAATAATAAAAATGTTTAATTTGTAAACAAAACTTAAAGTATTTATATTGTCTACATAAGATCTTGCTTACTGAAAAGAACAAATATTTTTCTTTTGTAAAAATGTACAAAAAAAAAAAAAAAATCTTGGTTATATTTAAGGCCCAAGAGCACGGAGTCAAATGCAAAAATCTATGTCCAAGAATCCTGGGAAGTGGGGGTTAGTTGATCAAAATAAGTAAACAGTTGTTTTGGTGATTCTCTTTTCCTTTCTGGATATTGTTTACAGAGTTTGGGGAATTTTGTAGTTAAAATCAGATGGTATATACACCTTTCAAAATGCCTATGCAAAAATCTACCATACTGAGCATGATGCTAAATTGCATGAGTGACCGAAGTATGACTAGTAGTAATGTAAACATCAATTTACTAGACATCATTGTAGGCAATTGTACCCTAAGGCCTCCAGAATCATAGAATTTCAGGCTGGCATTTTTTCCTCATTAAGTTGAAGAACTTTGAGCTCTGAATATGTTATGTTTAATTATCAACTTATATTCAGTGTATCTATTCCTTTCTCTGATGGGATAGGTTAGATTACTTAAACTAAAACTTACATGTTGTCAGTAAGTTCCCTTTAATAAAATTTTAAAAAATGTACTTGCTCGTTGAAAGCAAGTTTTAAAAATTTTTGATTAACTCTGATCATAGGTTTCTGTACACCCTAAGGTCTCCAGAATCATAGAATTCCAGGCTGGTATTGTTTCCTAATTTTAGGCCTATGAAGTTGAAGAACTTTGGGCTTCAAATGTGTGATTAATTTGATTAAAATAAGTTTAGTAGTAAAATTACATTGTTTTATATTTTTCCCTGGTGGGATTGGTTAGATTTATTCATGTAAAATTTAAGCTTTATGCCTTCTGTAAGATTTGTTCAAAATAAACTTGTAAATGCAAGAAAATCAGCTGCAAAAATATAAGTGAAATCAAAATGTCCTCGGCTGCTAAACTCTGAACCCAAATAAACTTTGTAAATTGTGATAAGATTTTCAAACCAAAAGTTCAGCTGGCAAGCAAATATTTGGACAAGTCTTCCACATTCAATGCAATTATTATACTTACAAAATAAATAATATCAAAGTAGGCTTTCAACAATTGTAGGTTATGATTCAGAAGTTAGGATTTCAGCAGTATCATGCTTGTGGTTACGTTTTTGATACAAGATCGAGAATGCTTATTACTGCAGATTTACTGACAATAAAAATAAGACCAATGCTGATATTTTCTAATCAATCCTTTGCTATCAGCCTTGTCCATACAAAGCATACACAGAATATTAGGGAAGGAAAAGCAGTTTGCTTGGCATACATCTGTTCACAATTGAATTAGAGAAGGTGAGAATTAAAGTAAATTTATTAGTAATGTGTAAACATTAGTTGCCTTTCCTTTCTTCTTTCTTTTCTCTTATCACTGGATTGTGCATATTGCTGGTCATAATTATTCATTATTTTTTGATCAGCCATTGATAACTATTATGCTTTGGAGGCATAATATAATAGTTGTCAGTGTGGAAAGTGATTTTGGTGGGCCAAGTTCAATTTTTGTTGGATTCGGTTTTGCTCACTTTACGCAAATACCTTCAAAAAGACCTAAATCTATCTTTCTCCTGCTATAGATTAAATAACAGAGCAGATTGAGCTCCCTTGCCTTGAAATAGCAAGTAGTCTAGAAGTAGAACTAAACCCACCCTGAAAAGGGATGGGCTCTGTCAGGCTATCTTGCTCAAGACACAACATTGCTGTTATAGCTGCAGTACATGTAGTGCTCTTATGATGCTAATAGGTCATGGGAATCTTTATTGTCATAGATATATACTTTGCTATTTTATGATGATTGATTGAAGATTACCAGACAAAATTGTTATTCATGAAAGTAACCAAGAGGAGTTTAATTAAAAAAAAAAGAAAAAATTCCTTGAATTTTTCTTGCTGAAGTTAAAGTATGTCATAAAACAGAATTTTTGAAGAAGTTAAATGAGATATTTTGAGTTCATTGTTTTTTGGGGTTTTTTTTTAATAAGAGAATTAGGACTTCTCATTGTAACGCAATGGTTAGTAAGGTTGTCTAGCAGATAATTACAACTGTGAAGTGAGTTTGATCCTCATTGGTACTGATGGCCTCATAAGTTAAACATAAGTAAATTCCAATTTGATATACCATAGGATAATGGGAAGTTAGAATTGATAAGGGAAACTCAGAGAGTAAGAAAAGAGAGTGTAAAGCGAGGATGTTCAGTATTAAAACATAGCGTGTTATAAGGAGAATATAGACCATAGCAGAAGAAGCTGAATTTTTAAAAAATGTGAAAAAGAATGACGTAGAATTATGGGGTTTGTGAATGAAGAGAGGAAACTGAAAACAGGGAACAAAAGAAATGTAAGCAGATAGTGGCCAATATTTCAAACTAAAATTATGCTTTTTAATATTCAAGTAGTTCCACAATTTATTTCATTGCAGTTGTTGCTGAAGAATGTTACTTCAAAAAACATTTGTTTATATTCATAAGTAAATAGAAAAACAAAAAATAGCAGAAAAGTAAAATTGCACAAAATTCCTCCTCACATTTATATAAATACACACGTCAGAGACGCAAAACTTAATTTGACCAGGAATTCAAATTTAACGCTATAATGCTTATACAGTTATCATATTTTTCATTCATTTTTTTTTAGTTTTTGACTTCTTTAACAGTTCACTGAAACTTGAAGACATAGTGAAGTTTTTGGGATTGGATTTCAGCTCTATTCTAGTTTGGTTTTCTTATTGGAAATTTCTAAATTTTTGAGTACTTTGAATTTTAAGTTGAGATTGTGTTCCTCAATCCTCAATGGTTCTTATTGTGTTTTTTCTTTGGCAGATTAAGCCCAGTATTTTTTATGGTGTCATTATGTGTATATATTCCATATGATAGGATTGCTTCATTTTTGTAGGTTATAGTGAAGATATGAAAATAAAATAAAAGTACTATTAAATCATGATGCAGACAGTAAAGTCTGGATGAGAATTTAATGAAATAGTAAATATATAGGACAATTTCAGTGACTATTTTGACATGTTTTACTAATGAACTGGCATCAGAAAAATAATTTTATTTTGACAAAGTCTACATGAGTGACAACATGATTCACATTAAGCAAATGAATGCTTGATTTTTACTTTAACAGTATTATTATAGAAATTAGACTATAGCTAATTTCAACCTAATTCTTATTCAAAGAAATGAAGATGAAGAAAGGTTTCAAGAAAAAAGCTAAAAGGACATCTTTCACAATCCTTAAACCATATATAGGTTTTGTAGGCAATATTAAACAAATATCATGAAGACAAAATGGATAAAAAAAAAGATTGCATGATGTGAAGCTGCTCAAATGTAATTAGATTCTTTCAAGTGAATTTAATTAAGCTTACTATCAGATTAATCTTGCTCATAACAAACAGTTTTATTATTTCATAGACATATTCTCTATAAATTATGAATCAAATGCTAAAGTGATTATTGAATTTCATTAATCAAAAACCTAAGGATGACATTAAAATTTATGAAATACTAAACATTTCTTTATACTTTATAATACATCTTTCTAAAAAAAAAAAAAAAAAAAAAAAAAAAAAGAGACTAATTTGCAATAATGTCCAAACAGTGACATAAAACAATAAAATAAAAAGAAAACAAAACTTACTTTTCAGCCAACAGTGAAAAAAAAATCCCAAAATTCATTCTTCAACAGATAATGATGACTTTTCAAACAAAGACAGTCATACAATCACAATTCTTTTGTTAGGTATCCCAACTTCAAGTACACAACAAAACATTCATGCAACATTCAAAGCACAAGTATAATAGC
The DNA here is from genome assembly GCA_963932145.1 of Acanthosepion lycidas. NCBI lineage: Eukaryota > Metazoa > Mollusca > Cephalopoda > Sepiida > Sepiidae > Acanthosepion > Acanthosepion lycidas. The sequence continues at coordinate 80,332,063 of OZ010578.1, forward strand.
TCAGTTTTTAACATATATACAACAGAAACTGGTACACCTAAGATACATGCACATCAAAGGTTAGGATAGTAACTACAATAACCACAAAACAATAACATCTTCACAATCAAGACAAATGACAAAACCTGAACAAATAACAATGTTGACATATCCAACATTTGATGACAACACTTATTACACAAAAAGCAAGGCAATAAATTTAGCCAGGTCAAAAGAAAAAATAAATGTTAATATATTAAAAGTTAATTGTCACTTTCTACATTAGAATTTATAGGTCAGCACTGATGGTTTCTATGATTTTGATACTGTTACATATATTGAGTAATAACTTCACAGATTAGAATAAGAACAAAATCTAGTGGTCAACATTTCAATACAAATAAAACAATACATGTAGATGTTTTGTTTAGTATAGTTACTCATATGAATTGCATAGCACCAAGTCTTTTTTAGTGTTTGGATACAGTGAAGAGTAGTTGCTAATTTACTGCCACTTATAAGGAAGAGATGCTTGTGAAATATTTACTTGGAGAATTAAAAAAAATACTCTGCTTAAACACTCAACAGAAATTGGTGGAATCTTTCTTTTAAAAAAATATCAAAGCCATTTTTCCTAGATGAATTTATAACCCTACAAAATGAGAAGTGTAATGGTTGAAAAATCACATTTCAGAATAACAATTCCTCTATTAAACCAGAGAATTAGTTAACAAAAACTTTGAGAAGAGTCATTTGCATATTCAGCATTGTTCAGGTACTTGAATCTCTATATAGCATAGTTATTAGCATAATACTTTGGCCAATCTATTCTTTAGGCTTCATCAGATGCAAATAATAAGAAAAAGGAAACAATTTCATTAAAAAGAAAAAAATCTGGCAATTGAAATTTTTCATTAATGTATCTACTAGGTCAGTCTATTTCCTCATTATCACCTACTCCAAGTATCTAGATGATTCAAAATTAAACCAAGCAAGGAAAGCTCTCTAACATCAACATTGCTGAGCAAAGAAAACCACAGAGTTGAAATCTGTGTAAGCTCAACTCCTGCATCTGATTGACAAAACATAGTATGAGTCATTTAATTCACTTTAGTCATAGGAATATGAAGAACAAGTCAGTTATAATTTGTGTAACCAAAGAAAAATAAATATGAGGGAAATTTAATGAAAAATTAAATTGAAATTAAACAAGAACCCATAAATATGCTGAACCAGAAGAGAATTCACTTTTCAAAAACATGTTCATCACAAAATAAAAAGGAAATTTTGATGCAAAACTTAATGGAGGAGAAAGAGGCAAGATTTTAAAAGTAGGGGTTGCACTCAATAGTTACCGAAGTAGTAATGAAATGCTGCTATCAAACACTAAATGTAAAATTGCTAACTACTTAATAGCTTCTGAGTGGTTTAAAAAAATACAGCTTTTTAAAACTTTGACTGTAAAATCATGAAAAGATTACTGATTCTGTTAAAGAATTCAAAAAAACAAGTTTGTACAATATGAGAATATTAACAAATTAACCATAAAATCAATACCAAGCTGGTTCCTTTCGATGTGGAACAAATGAAGAGAGGGATATAAAACCTACCAGTCAAAAACTAGAAAAGAGTTAACAAGAATGTGATAACAGCATAAGCTTAATTGATCTATTTAGAAAGAAAGAAAAGCGAGGTTTAGGAAATTGGAGATCTTGCTGTATTTACTAGAGAAAAACGTGGATAGTAAAAACATAATAGTAAAAAAAAAAAGTTTTCTAAGCAAGTATCTCTTCTATTGTGTCAGAAAACATTTGACAGCAAGCAAAAAAGAAAAAGGCAAACTGTAAAAGAAATTGTGTGTGTGTATATATAATATATATATATATATATATATATATATATATATATATATATATATATATATATATATATACATACACACACCCATAATTAAAAGCCAGCTTCCATTTGCTAAGAAACAAGACAAATAACATGAAGAATGCATCTCAAACAGCAGCAACACAGAATAAGAACAAACAAGATAAAAATTAATTTTTACATGGAAATGACTGATAAGAAATGGCTTAATATTTAAATCAGTAATCCTTGCGGGTTGAGAGATTACTTGATTGGTAGAACACTATTCAATTTTTAATAAATTTTGCCACAAGGCCCTTAATTTTTTAGCATTTCCTGGAGAATAAGCTCCAGCTTGTTAATGTAATGTTGATAAAACAAAGAGGTGATAAAAATGATATTAAGTTTTCATTTTAATCCTCAATGTCATTCACACAGTTTAGGACAGATCTTAGCAACAAATCTTATATTCTGTTAAATTTTAGCCCTAAATAATTTATGATTTAATTTTTTACAAACATAGAATGTATTCTTTACTAAATCCATAGCAATATATAAGCTTTTTCCTCAACAACTACTTTACATTCTAAATTAAAACCTATTTCAATTCAATAGGAAATCATGATTTTTATATTGAATTCAAATACATGTTTTAATCTTTATAATTTAGAATATAAAGTGTGTTGTGGGGATAAATGTTTATATAGTGCTATGGATTTAGTAAAGAATAAATTCTGTTTGTATTTCCTTTTACAAGCTTGTAGATGTGACATGAATTTTTTTTAGCTAAGCAAAAATAAAAGCATATTACAAATTAGTTTATATTAGTTTATACACTTGAAAAAAGTTTTGCATCAATGAATGTCATAATTAGTGCTTTGTGAAAAATAAGCATGCAAAAAGAGACAAAGAAAGAAAGAGGAAAAAAAGAAAGAAAGGAAAAAAAGAAAGAAAGAGGAAAAAAAGAAAGAAAGAGGAAAAAAAGAAAGAAAGAGGAAAAAAAGAAAGAAAGAGGAAAAAAGAAAAAGAGAGGAAAAAAAGAAAGAAAGAGGAAAAAAGAAAGAAAGAGGAAAAAAGAAAGAAAGGGGAAAAAAAGAAAGAAAGAGGAAAAAAAGAAAAGAGGAAGAAAGAGAAAAGAGAAAGAAAGAAAAAAGAGAAAGAAAGAAAAAAGAGAAAGAAAGAAAAAAGAGAAAGAAAGAAAAAAGAGAAAGAAAGAAAAAAGAGAAAGAAAGAAAAAAGAGAAAGAAAGAAAAAAGAGAAAGAAAGAAAAAAGAGAAAGAAAGAAAAAAGAGAAAGAAAGAAAAAGAGAAAAAAAAGAAAGAAAAGAGAAAGGAAAGGAGAAAGAAAAAGAAAAGGGGTGGGGGTAAAATTTGTAAGAGTCAATTACCAAGGCAAAGAAGGAGACAAAAAGAATTTGAGATTTGCAATCAGCAAAGTGAAAACTAGCTCCTTAGGTGCTTAATAAAAGTGGGTGGAGCCTTTATAAAAGGTAGAGAGTCAGGAAATCATTTAAAAAGTCAATAATTCAGATTGTAAATAAACCAACCTTTTTTCAGAACCACTAATAAAACACCCAAGCTTGACCCCAAGACGTCTTATGCTATCTGATAAGATAGCAGTAGGTGAAGAAACTATGGTACAATTAAATTAGTATGTGAAAATCTCACATAAATTAAATATCGACTTTTATAACTCGCATAATAATCTAAAGTACATATGTGTGTGTACCATCATTTTATTAGTTCTGGAGTAAAGGGCAAAATTAATAAACAAGTGTGGTGGTCTTAATATGTTTAGCAGGTGGAAGGGTAAAAAAAGTTCATTTAAAAAAAAAAAGAAAAAAAAAGTCTATCCTTCTATTAAGCACCTAAGATTAAGGCAAGTAGATCTTAAGGCAAGTAGATCTTAATGCAGAAAGCAGTTTGGTCTAAAAATTCTTTTTGTTTTCTTTTTTTAAAATCATTAAATATCATTGTTTAGAAAGTGTTAGTATCAGATTTTCAGAGAATGACTAATTTTTTTAACAAAAACAATTTAGATTTTTGATTATTTTTAGTTTAGATCAAACAAAAAAATTAAAATTGTATAAACTAACTTGTGTCATATAAAGCATTTTCAAATATTTTCTTTTTTTTTTTTAAATCAAAGAGATCTAAATGCTAGAACATAATTCTTCAATTTTTCATTCATTACAATTATGATAGTTACAATGAAAACTATATTTTTTAGAAATAACATTTAAACAATTTTGATTCTTAAAGAATTGTTATATTCCATGCTAATAGGAATATATACTTGAAAAACAAGGTGGATAAAATAAGTAAAGGTTTATTGTAAAAAACCAGTACAATAAGAATAAAGGTAACAGTTATGCACAAGGTCATCGCAAGTCAATCCAGTAGTGAGTGATACTGTTGGAAGGTCAGTAGGTCTTGCGTAAGTCTGAGTCGTACTCAACAGATCCCAGCTAGTATATTTAGCTACCCCCCACGAGGGTTGCATGTGGCACAAGGCCAGTTTAACGTGGGTTCTCCGAGCCCGTAGGCTCGGACAAAAATATTCCCTTTTTCAGCCCGCATAAACGGGTTCAGGGTCAGTCTACCTCCTCAAACAAGACTGCTCTTCGGCGGAGCCTCGTCCGGGTTCCACTTTGCTCAGAGGCAGAGAGTTCGACTGTCTAGCTGGAACAGGTTGCAGCTTGTCTCTGTAGTCCATTGACTTACAAATACTTATAGGTAGTTACTACCTATAGTGTAGTCATTCATGGGGGTGACAGGTTATTCATTACATCAAGGATCTTTTTATATCAGTCAAACAATAATATATTTGCAAACCAAGCTATTGATACTACACTACGAAAATTTATACTATAATGCATCCTCTCTCTCTCTTTTTTTTATTTATCTTTTTCAATAGAAATAAAGAAATTGATAAATTAAATGGTATTGACAAATTTCATAACAGTCAAATTATAATGAAGGAATTTGAAAACAGCATTTGATGTAAGAAAAACAATTTCTGGTTAATGATGTTATATATATATATATATATATATATATATATATATATATATAAAAATAAAATATACTTCTGTTTTGAAAATTAGTTTGACAAGATCATTTGATGCATACATTATTATTAGGTTGGTGCAAAAATAATGACGTAATAATGTCGTTTTTTGACGTTAAAAAATACGTCAAAAAACGACATTATTACGTCATTATTTTTGCACCAACCTAATATTTTCATCTTTGCACTGATTTGGAATTATATTTAAACTAATTATAGTCATTCAATGAATATCTCATGAGAATGTAAGTACAATTCAAAATGGCATCAAAAGAAAATGATGGGAAAATTTTTTTAATGTTTTGAAAATATTATGGAGGAAATACATAGAATTTGGGTGGGGGCAGCTTTAAGAGAAAAAGACTTTATTGCTTAATTGGAAGAAAATATAATTTTACATAATTCATTTTTTGATCAAATGATATACCAAATTCTCTTAACCATCTAAAATGTTAAAATAACTAAAATAACAAATGCTAAAAAACAAGATTCTTAAATGTATTCAGTAGGAGCTTACTTCTCATGAAAATAATTTTTCATTGAAATATCAAGTATTGATAAAATAAGAATATCTTAGCAAAGTAACCAGCACATTTTCACAGCATTATAATAATAATAATAATAATCAGGACTATTTTACCCACTCTAAGTGTCTATCTAATACATGAAGAATTATCTTTTTTTTTTTAAGCACTAGAATAAAAAAAATTCCTATTTGTTCACAAATACAAGTAATTGATTGTTGATTAATTTAATTTTTACAGTTTATCAACCTTTTGTGGGTTATTTAAAGCCAAAACATATTTGAGATTATAGGAGGTTTCTTACAGTACCCAGTGTTCTCAAATGCTACCCCATCTAAATACTAACCAGGCTTGACATTGCTTAACTTCAGTGATCAAACAAGAATCAGTGTTTTCAGTATTTGACCATAAGCTCACAAATACAAGTAAAATGTAGATAAAGAAAAAATAATACATATATAAATGTGTAATTTTTGTCTAAATTTCTGGGATGAGGATTTAGCATTATTTACATTTAAACTAATGTCCTCATCTTTGTTTTTAACATAATATTTAAGCCATTGGGCTCTCAAGCTTTTATCAGGTTCTTGTTGAGACAAGTAATCTTCAGGGAATTTTGAATAGCACCTTTTATTTAATCTACGGGATCTGTGAAGGTTACCTGGACTGATAGACGGCCAGAAGGCACAATGAATGGAACATTTGGGATAATAACAAAGATGACATTAGTTCAGATGCAAATAATGCCAATAAATAAAAGTGTTTATGTTAGCACAATTGTTTCTATTACACTGATTAGATAAAACTTTATGAAAAGGACAGGGAAAGTTAATACTGCTAAGATAATTATAGGTTCACCTTGTGTTGCACTTCTAATTATATTATTTGGATAAACAGATGTTTCTCATATGCTTTATTTTATTATTGTTTTCATAGCTATTGGGTGAGGAGATTTAAGACTTATTTTCTCTCTCTTTCAAACGAAAAATATAGCAAAATACAATTTACTTTTTTCTTTTTCATCTGATCTGAGGTGTCTTCCCTTTATTACCTGAACCTCTTCAGATCAGTTTATCTTTCAGTCTATTTATTAATCTAATAGAGATTGGCTTCAAGATGATAACTTCAAATTCACTTCACTAGCTTCTAGAGTTATAGTTATCACTTGATCAAAAATATCACAAAGAGAAAAATTAGATAGGGGGAGTGAAAGAACTTGAATAAATGATTTCTATTTTCATAATACACCCTTTTGAATTGTGCATCATTTGCAGTGAGTACACAACACACATGCAGTTAATACTTACACCCATTTGGCATGCTTTCTTGTTTTTCATTCAGTCCATACATAGGCAGATTGCCATCAACAGTATTTACGTAGACCATACCTGGGTTATCATAACCCTGTCGTCCAGCAATGCCATTCGGGACGCTTCCATTCGACATATGGGGATAGCTGTAACAGAAAAGAAAATCTATTAATATGGAATTCATGTTAGTGGGATAGGATTTAACTAACATAAAATAGCTACCAAAACAGATTTTGAATTGGTCATTTGAAAACTTTTTCATTGGTGCTTTAATATGAATTTTCTTCAACTTTCAAAAACTGTTACCAAAATTTAATATGTTATGGAGTCAGATAAAATAACACAATATTAAATTCATAATGTCATAATCAACATAGATTAACTAATAAAAAAATGTATCACTCAACTTGTTCCAACAACCAACAAGAAAGCCATTAAAAAATAAGAGCTAAAGTAGTAATGTCCAACATTACTTTTTGTTGAAACATAAAATGATACAGTTGGTGTTACCATAGCAATGGAATTATGAAAATTCTTAAGATCCAAGGTGCATTTTTTCCTGACAAGGGTGACACTTTGCAAATGCTTTTATGATCAATATGTGACAAAAGAAAAGAGGACTGGTAGTTTAGTGAGAAGAAATCCATGATAAATATGAAGAAATAAATTTGGAAAGAGAGAATAGATACGAGTTCTTAGAAAAGGGAAATAGAGAAAAAAAAATGGAGGATGAGAAGGAGACAATTTGAAATAGAATGATAGAGTAGGAAAGTGGACAAAGATAAGGGAAAGAAGGAAAGAAAACTGTCAGATAAAAAGTTTAGATTTATTTTTCTGTTGACTGTAGTGTCCATTGAAGGAGAAATAAAGCAATGGCAGCTTGCAAGTCATCATATTTTATTCAAATCTGAAAATATTTTTCTATTTTAATCTTGCATTGTAACTGGAATTTCTAGCTCACTGGATTACAATTCAAAGAAACTTTTTTCTCCTCATATTAAAAGCAGCCATCTTAAAAGAAGGCCAGAGTTTCTATACAAGTCACCTATTTCCACCCATGCAGTGTCTTGTAGCCGTTATTTGGATAAAGAACAGGTGAGAAAATTTGTTAAAGTTAGGATATTTTATTGTGGGATTAAACAAAAACTTTTTTTTTTTTTAAAGAGCAAAATAATTTATAGAATTTCATTAAATATTTTAAATCTAAATCTCACAATTTAATTTTTTTTTTTTTTTAAAGTTCTTTTCCTCTTTTCTTTTCAAAACACCCTTTTAACCATTTAACTTTATTTAAAAATACTGGAGAATCAGAGATAGCAAATAAAGTTTTTTGATTCTTTAAGCACTACAAGATGACACATTGACTTTGATATGTATATTGCAAAATACAAATATACCCAACAAAACTGTTCTTTTGTTGCTTCTTAATTTCTGAAAAAAAAAATGGTGATACAATGTATTTTTGCTCATATTTGACTTCTTTTATGTACCATATCCCTTCATGATGTAAGCGATCACGGCTCTCCACAACTTCTTGTCTTTTGTTGCTCTAAGTAACTTTTATCTCTTTATCATCCTTCCTTGTCCTGCTATCCATTCACATAAACTCATCAAGTAGATTATTCAGTTTCTTTTGTTTTCAGTATGTATTGTGAGTCTTAAATTCTCTAGGCCCTCTTTCCTCATGTGTCCCAGAAATTTCAACTGTCTCTTTAATTATAAGTTTCCTTGTAGTTTCTATTTTCCTTACAACTTCCTCATATGCTCTGTCCATGGTATTCTTAGCATTCTAATGATTCAGTTCTCTTCTTCATCTGCGATGAGATTGTCCAGCATTCACTGCATATTACATAGCAGTTCTGCATTCTTTTCTTGGTTATCTTGCACGTTTGGATTTTTGTCCCACATCTTCTATTGTCTGTTATTACACGACTAGGATAGTTACAGTTCTGTGTCTGCTTGATCTTGCCATCCTCAATATGTAGCTCATATTTTGAACTGTCTCTTTTGATGACAACCATTCATTCAGTCTACTTAGAGCCAATAGTTAATCCTTGCTTTCCTTTATTACCTTTTCTGACGGTACTTTCAATTTCCTTTATAAGTCTGCCATTAACACTGTGTCATCTACATATCTCTTGTGGTTAAGATTGTCTGCTGAAGATAAATGCTTGTAAGTCTTGTTCTCTCAGGATCATCGTGTTGTATAGGTCAAACAGATTGGGTGAGAAAATACATCCTTGTCTTCCTGCTATATTTTTTGAGTTATTACTGATGAAGGGACCACTCTAATATCCCTCCCAAGAATCATCATATTTGACTAAAAAAATAAAAATTGGCAATATGGAAGACTCAATATATTGTCTATAATACTGAGGAGAGTTATTATCAGTCCAAAAATAATTTAGACAATTGAACTCTTTTGTGTTGCTGTGAATATTGAATTTTATATGTGCAGCTATTTTCTACTATTCACTACTGACCCATTTCCCAAAATATGTCCAAACAGAATTTCTCTTTAATTGCTTTTTGGTTGGGCAGAGAACTTTTCAGTGTTCCTTTGTACAAGTATTAGAGAGTTCAATTTTCAGAGGTGATTCAAGAATGCAGCTTATTACCAAAGGTTGAACAAATCTTCCTGCCCCATCCCCCCCAAAACAAATTGCCAGAAAAAATGCCTTAAAAATAGAAATAAGTATTAAATAGAAAACCATATTAAGTGAGAGAGTGAACACAGCAAAATCATTGTAATTCACATCTTGTTTCATAGAAATTACTGTACTGAATCAAAAAGTAGACATTCTACATGTTAGAAACCAAGATCATTAGTGCCAATCATCAGTTGGCCTGACTTCAAAAGTAAATAAGTTAAAAAAAAAAAAAATGAAAAAAATTGCTTTCTGCTACTATTCATCAACCTAAAGGTTAAGAAATTAAATGGTTCAAATTTTTTAAAAGTTAAATTGTACATACACATAAAAATAGTAAAATAGGTGAAAGAGTTTGAAGAAAAAATATTGCCAATGAACATTGCTGCTGTCAGCTATATTTAATCACAAATTCACAGTTGACATAATAAAATCAATACCAGATAAGAATTCACTTGAGGCATAAGATTGCACAGTGAATTTCATTAAACTATAGACAGGTTAAAAAGTTCTAACAGAGAGAGGAGGAGGAGGAAGTGGACATTTGGAAAATATGAGGTGGGTCAACTAAGAAGAGTTAAGTAATAATGAGAGTGGAAAGGTTTTGTAATGTGAGTGAAACAAAAATCTATGGACAAGCTATTAAAACTAGCTGAACATTATCATCATTAAAAACCTTGTTTCTTGACCAACAAAACAAACTGTGTTTAGTCAATACAAAATTTTATATAGCCCAAGTGAAAATATACATCCTTTGGTAAACAATCTCACCTGAGGTTCACCAAGAATTAATTATTCATTAGTTTTTCTTTTTTGCATGCAGAGTTTGAACAATCCAGCTTATGAGAGTTAAATCATTCTCAATGTATGGCTATTCTTTTTCAATAGTGAAATAATGTGTAAAAGAAATGTTTTTTTTTTCTTTTTTTTTGCATACTTAGTTATATAAGTAAAACTAATACATATGAAAAAATGATAGTTACTGACTTCATTAATGAGAAAGATTATTTAGCTTGAATTAGCAGAGAGACAAATAGAAAAATATTGGAGGAAAGTATTTAAAAGTAAAATGAAAATCAGTCATTAAATGGTTTAATAATAAAAATGAATACTCACTTGACTTCATTTCCATATTGTTTTTCTGAAAGAAAGAGAAAAGATTAAATTATTTACTGCTTCCATGTATGAAAATCTTTGCACAAATTTCATTTGCATCAACCATAATTTTCTATCACTGAGCTATACTTTTAATCTTTCTTATTAAATAACCAGACATCTATTATTTGTTTTTGACAAGTCCCTTTTCAATTTATTTCTGTTAATAGTGACAATGTTTCAGCTAAGAAATTCAAACATCATTTCATCTATTACTATGAGTAACAACAAAAACTACAACCATGCATTCAGTCAACTTATAGTTAATAGTTAATCCTTGCTTTCCTTTATTACCTTTTCTAACAGTAAGTGTAGGGAAGTTTAGAGAAAAGAATATACCTATCTAGTTAAATTTGAATGACTCCTGCCAGACAGCTTTTGTAGCTGAATTGGTAAGACATTGTTACAGTAGGACAAGATCCTAATGATAAAGGACGCGAGTTTAAATCTAATGACCTGATAACCTTAAAAAACAACAAAATTAAGATGTAAGGAAAACTAGTCAAAAATTAATATTTTTTTTATTTTTTAATTAAAAATTATTATTTAAAAAGTAATAATAATGACAGTATGTTTAACTTGAAAATTCAAAGGATTTTAACGAGATGCTTTTGTTTTGTCTCAAATCTCAAAACCATTTCAGTCAGAATCTTCTTTGTTCAGGGTATTGAAATTTAGGATATTTAGACAATAAGATTTATAAGCAAAGAACCAATTAAATTTCTGAATCAGTCATATTGATTTGATAAATAAAAGCTTCCATTTCAGTTGGAGATTATACTGAAAATATTTTCACCTCTTGCAACAAAAGAACTATCATCCAGTACAAGAGTGCATTGAATAATTTACACACAAAATAAAATAATAATTTATAAAGAAAAGAACATTAGTAACAAATCAACTGAGAAGACATTGTATAAACAGTTGATCTGTCAGGATTAAAACTGACAGCGCAATTCATAGTTGCTTTGGCATAATGTGTTTCATTCAAAATAAAATGCCATTAAAATAGTGAAAGAGATGGCAGGAAAGGAAAAATTATAAGAAACTAAATGCAGTACTGCAGATCAGTTACTGAAGTAATAGTTGATTTAATTGGTATTCCAGTCTATAAAATAATCCTAGTAGAAAGTAGGAGCATCACATGCTGTTCGTTGATAACAATTGCAATTTCTTCTAACCAGGCTTTTGTAAAATAGGAAATCCAGTAATAATCCTTGAATATTGCTGCCACATTTGGTCTGACACTTCTATGTATTTAGAAATTTTTGATAAAATACAAAAAGATTCTGCAACATTATTGGCCCTGACCTGACATTTTGGCTTCAGTCACTTTCCCACTACTGTAATATAGCTTTTTTTTCTATAAATCATTTTGATGGTAATTGTTCTAATAAGCCCTCTTATTTGGCATCAAGGTCTAATAATCTTACAGTTGAAATGGCTAAATGTAACTGTAAGCTAACAGTTCTTATCTTACTTGCGGAACTCTCTTCTGACATCTTGCTTTCCAGACAAGTTTGATCTTGCAAAAATTTAAATGAAATGTTAGTTGCTATCTTCTGTCTTCTTAATTTCTGTTTCTGGTTGTTATCTTTCTCTCTCCTTAATGTTTTTTTTTCTCATATTTTCTCATACGTTAATAACCTCTTGTATTTTAGTGGCTTTATCGCTTTGCTTGGGGTGAAATTATTAAATTAATAATAAAAAAAAAAATAACAAGAACTAGAAATATGCAAAATATTGATAATAATGCTTAGAATATTAATTATAGAAAAAGTAGTATTCCTGATACTTCTGTTAATATTATTATTAAAAAATTACTGTATAGCTCTTATTATTATTAAAACATGACTGTATAGCTCTTATTATTATTAAAACATGACTGTATAGCTCTTATTATTATTAAAACATGACTGTATAGCTCTTATTATTATTAAAACATGACTGTATAGCTCTTATTATTATTAAAACATGACTGTATAGCTCTTATTATTATTAAAAAATGACTGTATAGCTCTTATTATTATTAAAAAATGACTGTATAGCTCTTATTATTATTAAAAAATGACTGTATAGCTCTTATTATTATTAAAAAATGACTGTATAGCTCTTATTATTATTAAAAAATGACTGTATAGCTCTTATTATTATTAAAAAATGACTGTATAGCTCTTATTATTATTAAATGACTCTATAGCTCTTATTATTATTAAAAAATGACTCTATAGCTCTTATTATTATTAAAAAATGACTCTATAGCTCTTATTATTATTAAAAAATGACTCTATAGCTCTTATTATTATTAAAAAATGACTGTATAGCTCTTATTATTATTAAAAAATGACTGTATAGCTCTTATTATTATTAAAAAATGACTGTATAGCTCTTATTATTATTAAAAAATGACTGTATAGCTCTTATTATTATTAAAAAATGACTGTATAGCTCTTATTATTAAAAAATGGCTGTATAGCTCTTATTATTATTAAAAAATGACTGTATAGCTCTCTTAACATTTTAAATTAGTCTCTTAAATAAATGGTTTTGTATATATAATGAGTCTAATAATGAATGTTAACAAGATATGCTAGAGGTTGTAATAATAATGTTAAAATTATATAATGATTAAAATAATCTTAACAGAAAAACCCTATACACACAGATTTAGATTTCAAATTTTACTTTCAAGAAAAAACTTTAGAAAAGAAATAGGTGAAAAAAATAAAGACTAATATCCTACTCTTGAAAAGTAACACCAATTCCTTTGTTTGAAAAGCAAGAGTTTTAGTCCCCATGTGGCTAACAGAAGCTGTCTGGCAAAGAAGACATTAGTGTCAGGATAACTGTAAAGCCTACTTACTGTCAATTCCTAACAGCTCCACCCACCACTGGCAAAGGGACATATAGAAACATACTTAATGTTTCAGATCACCCCACCTTTTTTTTTTTTTTACTCCTCATCTGCATCTGATAGTACAAGAGACATAAGAAAGTTGGGGTGAATGACAAATTATTTCATGACATCTCCCCACTGTCTGAATCTTTCATCACTTTTTGCCAATTTTATTTTGGCGCCAAAGTTAAGAAAAACAGGCTATTGAGTTTCAATATTTGGCCACAATTCTGTAAGATCCATTTTTTTTTTTTTAAAGACAGCTGGAACTTTAAAAATTCTATTCTGTCTATTTGTGTAATAAGAGTTTATATATATTACAGCTTCCAGTCTACTGATGTATTTGTAAAAGAATGAAATGAATGAACTTTGCTGAAATTTTAGGGCTAAAAATTATAAAACTAACTTTTCTACAAAGAGTATTAGATAATTTATTGTATAATTAAATCTAAATGATAATTTAGATTTAATTATACAAGTTCGCTAAAGAGTGATTCATCAACATTTTTAAATAAAGACAACAAATATTAAATAAACTAAAGGAAATAAAAATTTTATTGAAGTGTTTTTTAAAATTAACATGTAAAATTAAAGCAAATGTAATTAAAATGCAAATCATGCTTAGGAAAATTATTAAAAATGGTGAAATTGAATGATATTTTTCTAATAAAACATTTTCTAACACAGAACAAAATTGGCAGTTCTAATATTTTTAATATTTATCCACAATCTGTCTTATGTAATGGAACTATGTAAAGCAAGTATGAAATAAAAAAAAAAATCTACAATTAATTTCCTTGGCAATATCTACAGAAGTGAGAAGAAAGAAAAAAAAAGAAAATTTGAAAAGTGACTCTTCATGCATACTTAACCGATATCCACTTAGCAATAATTTTATTTTTGTATAGCCAGTGTATATAATTTTAGAAATTAATTTAGTTTAAAAATAATCTCTTCAATTAAGGAAAAAAAACAAGCTTTGCATATTTTTTTTATTGGTGAAAAATCGAATTTCAAAATATCTAGATGTTGGTGTACATACAGATAGTTAAACAACACATTAACATAATTACAAACCTTTTGTCTGAAATATGACAAAGGGCTCCATGGCTGGTTTGAGATAATGATTTATATCAATTAGCTATCAGACATCTTACAAATAAACTGACTGCAATGAAAAATAGCATAATTTTTCAATCTACTTTTAAGTTTTACCACTTAGAACACAAATTAATAGCAAGTATCATTAGTCTAACACTTAGAAACAAATTCATCCTTTGTACACTTCAAACTGATGGTTGGAGCAAGAATGTCTTTGTCTAACTTAGTTTATAATGAGCACCATTGACCAGACACCACACTCAGCCCCCACCTGGTATGCCTAACCCTTGAAATGAACTAAGTACTTATAGAAACACTTAATCAAAGAAATTCACATTAAAATGAAAATAGTAATTAGTAGAAGAGTTGATACCAAACATTAATAACAAGACTGAGTGGCAATGGAAGTGAGGATAGTCACTAAAAATAATCAAAAACTGTTAAACCGGGGGTGGGGGGCTGATTTTATTGGATGTGTAATTTGCAAAGAAAAAAAGAAAGTGGGTTAGAGAAATCAGAAGAATTAATCTCTTAAAGTTGCTGGCAAATGGACTTGAGAGGTTAAGCTACTTTACAGAAATAGTCCAAGCCTATCCAGAGGCAAAGTGCCTAAACCTTTTATGGTTCACTCTAGAAATCTTTTTAGACAACCAGGTTTCTGGAAAAATAAATCAAATTTTTAAGTGTTTTAAAACAATGACTGCCATAATGATGCAAATCAGTTTTATAATAACTGAATCTAACAGAAGCGTGTATAAACTAAAGCTATTTCAATTTGCTATATAAAAAAATGAAAATCCAATATTACCCCTTTTCAATATGAAGTTTGAATAATACAGAATTAATGAAGTTATTTTATATGGGTTGAATTATTAAAAAATTGACAGATATTCTAATTATTACATATTTTATATAAAACATATACAGTATGCATTTATAAACATAAAAAAATGCTCTATAAATGTATACAGCTACAATCAATTCAACATGGAATGATTGTGAGTAATTTGGTTTGCATCACCATTACTATAGGGTAGGAAGTTCAATCATCATCCATATTTGAGGCCTTGTGCCAAAATTAAGCTAAAATTGGGAAATAACATAATAGTTACATTTATTTTGTATTAGCTATAATACAGATTGATGAATTAATATAGATTGCTAAATCATATTTATCTATATCTTGTTATTGATCTATCCATTCTAATATAGATAAGTAACCTTAAGTACTGGACAGAGAGAGATGAGAGCTATAGGTGGATTCTATTTATTGAAAAGATTGAAATGTTGTATGCACATACAATTAATGTGTTTATATATAGTTTTGGTTTCACTTAATCAGAACTCATTTAAAAAATATTATATTTATTAATAGATGCATTAACATTAGCTTCTAAGAGAGAGTTGTCCACACTTGATTTGAGAAAATATGAAAAAGAATTCAAGAAAATATTTTGATATCTAATACAACTGGAAAGGAAAATATTTTTTAAATAATTATTTAACCCATTAATGTTTTTATCATAAAAATCAAGTCTGGTATTATAGGTTTCTAATAAAAAATAAAGTAAAAATAACTTTTTTTAAAGTAAAAAAAAAAAAAAAAAGTAAAACAGTATTAATTAAAGGCTTATAAAAAATGAATTCAGTAAATACATAAAAATAGACAAGAGTGTAAGATGTGTCTTCTCACCAGACTTATTCAAACTTTAGTGAGGCAATCCTGAGAGAACTAGAAGTTCTACCAAGATTTATTATTGGCAGCCACAATGTTAACTACCATAAGATATGCAGATGACACAGTGTTGATGGCAGAGACAGAAAGTAAACTATAGAAATTCCTATAAAAGATAATAAGGGAAAATGGGAAGAAAGAATTAAACATCAATTGTAAGAAAACAGAATGCATGGTTGTCAGTAAAAGGAAGCAGCCCAAAATGTGAACTATGAATTGGAAGCACCAAAATCAAGCACTTATAAAAAATGTTAATATCTAGGAAGTGTTTTAACAGAGAATAGAAAATATGACATCAAAATCCAAAGGCACATTGGAATAGCAAAAGAGGCCTTCCAAAGCAAAAAATTACAAAATAGGAAATTTCATTAGATACAAGTACCAAACTGTCATGTAACATTGATCTTTCTATATCACAGATGAAAAAGAGACTTGAGGTAAAAGAAATATAGTTCTACAGAAGCTTTAGGGGATATGGAAACAAAAAAAAAACTCTTATACTTGGAATCAGAAAGACACAATTGAAATTTCTGGAACACATGAGGAAAGAAGGTTTCACAGGACAGTGACAGAAAGAGGAAAGCAGCAAATAACCTACCTAATGTGCTTGTATAAATGGTTGACAAACAAGGATTAGAAGAGATAGCAAAAATACAAAGTTTATAAGAACTACAAAGTTCAGGAAGTTGTGGAGAGACATGATCACCCACGTCCTGGAGGGATATCGCATAGAAAAGAAATTATAGATTTCTACCTATAACCTGCAAGTGTATCAGAACAGAAAGTAAAATCAACAAGCAGAGTTCAAGTTCTGGTCAATTTTGTTCACTTTGTTCTAATGTCCTTGAAAAAGGCATGAACATTTTCATCCAACAATGGACAAAAAAAAAAAAAAAAAAAAAAAAAAATCAGGGAAAATTGGGCTCTCAAGCCAATGGTGGCAACCAGTCTAGGAAAAGGTAAGCTGAATTCAAAAGCAGTCTGAAGAGGAATGAACTCAAGTTATGTAGCCCTCTATACACTCACTGCTGTTATGGCTAGAGTACATGTGGTGTTCCTAGGACCCTAATGGATCACAAGGTTCATTAAGTGCTATTACTTAGAATCTATTAACAATCAATGTCTTATTTTTGGGATGGTGGGCATTAATGGGTTAATTACAACTTAATCCAAAATCAATTTAAAAACATTTTTGAAAGGAATTACTAAACGCATAAAAGCCTATAAGTGACAGATTTGTTAATAATAAAAATATGATGAACAAAGCTTAGTCAATTTTTCAAAATTTTAAATTTGTCAAGTATGAATACATATAAAAAAAAATCTTTCTTGTATTTGCATGAATATATTAACTATAAACAGTGACTGTGTAACTGGAGTATAACATTTGCTTTAAATATAAATCTATAATCTGTGTTTCTCAAATAAAAGAGGCTAACAGTAAGCAATAAAATATTTATAGTTATTATGCAAATCATAACACTGAACACTTGACTTATACTAAGCTTCTTTTTTTTCTAATGACTAAAATCTTTTCCATAATAACCTGCTATCATACATGCTTTAACTTCTATACTATAATCACAAGAGCAAACTTTTTAATGGTTTACCATTATCTATAACTAATGTCATTAAAAAAAAAAAAAAAAAAAAAAAAAAGAAAATAGGTTTTTCAAATGAAAATTCTATCACACTTCATACACCACAGTTTACTTGTAAAATCCCAAAATAGGACAGTTAACAATGTAAAATTGTGGTTGCAATTTTTAAAATGTTTTATCAAATTTTTCAAAAAAACAAAACTATTTCAATGATATTTGGAGCAATAATATAAAATACAATTTTATTCATTTTCTTAGTATTTTTTTTTTTACTTGGTTTTATATTTAAAATATACATAAGAAAACTGAAATGTTAAATTGTTCAAAGTTCATAAAAATGCAAAACATCAATTTTTACTTCTATTGAAACAAAATATCAGAAAAATGTTGCAAAAGAATTATTAATTCATAAAATTCCTCTTGTCTTCAGAATTCTGAAAAAAAGAAGTTAAATAAAGTTGGTAGGAAAAAGTCTAATTTCTATCTTATTTGATGATCTTTTTTTGGACACCCCAAACATTTTCATTTTGAACCACAGAATTGTCAGCTTACCTGGTTCCATAGTCACAAGTGGAGATTCAGGCAGGAAGAAGAATTCAGATTCTTTGATGCTTTGTTGCTGACTGAAGGGCAAACTGACAAATGAGACACTAGCCAGTAGCAGCAGTAAATTTTAAGGAATACTAGAAGACTCTTGCAAAAACCTAAGCTTCCACACTTGTACAAACACGTGCATACAAGGTAGGTGAGGGAATTAGAAAAAGTTAATGTCACAAAAGCAGACAGCTGGGAATGAGAAACTTAAGAGCTCTCTTCCTAAGAAGAATAAAAAATGCTATAGACAACAACAAAATTCTAAGCTAAAAATGGCTAAACAAAGTCACAAGAAAGGGATGAAAGAAAACGGGTAATGTAAGTGAAAAGAAAAAGAGAACTGTTTATGCAACCAGCTTTAGTGAGTGAGGTAGTGGCAGTAAAGTTTAAGAAAGATGATAAGGCCTGGGAACTGGGACTGAAAGGAAGTAGAAACATTTTTTTTTATTTATTTAAAGTACTGGGAATGGTGAGCAACAAATGTAGGACATTCCTACTCTCTCCCTAATGTTGACATAGGGGACAAGTTAAAGGGATTCCTTGAAAGACATCAAGTCTCCAAGGGTAGCTTATCTTTCTTTCTCAAAAACAGACTAGCAAACAGTAAGGAAACCAATCTGACCTGTTTGTAAGAGAGAGATAGTGATTAGAGAAACATTGGCTGAAATTCCAAGACAAGTGGAGGCATTCCAGCTGTTTGGCTCCAAGAGTTGAATTTCCTTGCAACCTCCCACTTTTTCTTACTCTCTTAAAGAGGGAAAAAATGTCTTCTGTTTCTGAGTAGAACAAGGGACCAATTTCTGTTGGCAGTGAAAGACCCTGCAGGGTGGTGGGGATGTGAAATAAAGAACTGAAGAATTTATGTAAGAACTGAAGAATTTATGTAAGAACTGAAGAAAAAAAAAATTACAAGTGATACACTAAATATGTTTACTTCTTTTCAAAAACAGTTGTTAGTAATGTAAAAAAAAAAAAAGGAGAGAGAGAGAGAGAGAGAGAGAGAGAGAGACAAATGGGAGGGCTAAGTCACTGTCTCCTTAAGGGGTTTTAAAAATTAAAGGAAAAGAAATTGGTCCAAAGAGAGTAAATAACATGATTGGCTATTTCAGCAGTTGAAATTAACCAATCCTCACTAGGGGAGGAAACCAGACTTTTAACAATGAGAAATAACTGGAGGAAAAAAAAGAAACCCTATTTGTTTTTTTATAAAAGCATGCTTTCATGTAGACAAAGACTGCAGATCAGAGAAGGTAACCTCGAGGCAATGGGATAGTGTTTATGAATGCAATTATTTGTCTTTCATAGTTTATAAATACAATTTATATTTGTAAAAAAAATTATTGAATAAATAAGGGATCATTTTAATTTTTTCAATTTTCAATATCCTTTTGTAAAGTGATTTTTGCATGTTAAAAAGAGCTAGTTATGATTTTAAAAATCATCTTAGAAGAACCAAAGACTGCAGACAAATTTTGAACAAATATTTAAACCTTATACTGAAATCAACTGTTGTAAAGAGAAACAGGGGAAAAGTAGAAAACTAAATAGAAAAGAAACAGTGAATATTAAGAAACTGTGGTATAAGTATACGAAAAGGAAACATTAGTCAAAATAGGAAGAAGGAGAGCAAAAAGAAAGAGGAAAAATAAACTCAAGAACAAGAATTATGGAAGTAGAATAGGAAAAACTTTCAAGAGGTCCAAGATGAGAAAAAGGAAAAATCCCAAAGTGAAGGAAAACAGGAAGAAATACTAAGGAAATTATTAAATGTCATCCTGCCAACTTATAATTATGGAAAGTGGTCAGTTCCTATTTCATGTTTCAAATGAATCCCTGTGTGCACAAATTATGACTTTTTGCCTTATATTTTGATAACTTTATTATGGAGAAAAAGTGAATGGCATATAAGAGCCCACCTCCTAGATGGAATATTAAGAAAGAATTATTGGTTACTGAAACTTCTTTAAATTAATGTTATCACATCATTTTGGCTGTTGTACCCTTCAAACTTCTTTAAGGATCTGTTGATCTGGATAACTTTCATGGAACTTCAAACTGAAGTCTTTATTTACCCTATAGGCTTAGATTGTTCTTATTCTTAAAGTATTGATTGATGAATTTGGTGGTAGACTAATTATGAGATCAATCCCAGGGATGGTTAATATAGACAGACTCCATGAAAACAGTACTATCAATTACTGAGCAGTATTAAAAAGAAGACAATATATACCTAGATATAGGTGGTGGAACAAGAACAATCTATCCCCAGAGATTGAATAAAGGGTTGTGTTTGAAATTCCCTAAAGGTTACCTGGATTGGCAGACACTTGATGAATGATAGAAGGCACAATAACTGAAAAATGATCACAAAGATGAGTTTTATAGTAAATAATTATAACCTAGAAATTCATACTGAAAGTTCATTTGTGTTCCTTATTTAGCCTTCATTCAAAGCAAGTTTCTTGATGTGGATTTATTACAAATTCATGAAATTCTAATGTTTGGGGGAAAAATTAGTTTTAAATGCTATTAAACACAATACTTTAAAAATTAGAGTGTTTTAATACAGATTAATTTGGAAAGAGACTACACTATCTTTTCATTATTACCAGAGTGTGTGTGTGTGTGTGTGTGTGTGCACGCACAGAGATAGCAGGTGATAAGAAAAATATTTTGTTTTTTAAAACTCTGCCTCAATCAATAAGGATTGTCCTTCATTTTACAAAAACTGATTGTGGTTCTGAAATTGTTTTCTTAGAAGTGAATCTGCAGTGACTGCATCAAATTACTTATTAGAAAATCAATAATTGTGTTGCCATTATAATTAATATCATCCACATATAAAATAATTTTCATCAACCTGTTATTGCCATGATTATTAGGTGATTGTTTTATACATATAACCCTGTAAAATAAAGATCATTTGTACTTTTCTTTACAATCAATATACAGTTAAGAGTCTCTTGATTAATTTTTTTAAGTTACATTAGAAAAGAAAAAAGGGTATTGATTCAGTATTGTTTAATTTTTCTGGATTATACATCTTTATGGTTTATTTAACTAGCAGAAGGAAACAATGTATTTTATTGCATTGAGGAGAGATTCCGTTTAATGATTTTTCATTAAAAGTCATTTTTCATTTTAGAGTACAAAAAATATTGAAATACCTTAAAAAAAAAAAAAAAAAAAAAAAAAAAAAAAAAATCCAGATTTCATATTTTATATTTAATTTTTTATTTTATAGAAATAAAATATTAAATAATACATAATTCTAAATTATTATTATAAACTGTACTTGAAATATGAACACCAAAAATTGTTTTGATGACTCAGATAAGAGTCAGGGCTTTCATTGATGTACAACAGCAATTAAAACAATTAGAAGAAACCATTATAAAAAGGTTGGAAAACAAACAAATTCTGGAAAATGAGTTTTCTAGTGGAAAAACGTTGTTTTAATTAAAGTTTCATAATAAGAAAATCATACCACCTACAGAGACATAAGACTAAATGGATGGAAATATTAGAAATGTTTGCTCAATGCAAGACAAGTGAATCTTTTTATGCTTATTTTTGCATTAATTGTTTGGAAGTAAAACAAAAACAGTTGAGGTATAGAAGTAAAAAAAAAAAACAAAAAAAAACGACATGCTAAAATTAAAGAAACTGAAGCAATTTCTATGAATTTGATCCCTCAAATAGTTGAACATTTGCAAAAGAATCCAAGTTTATTTTCTTCTTTCAACTATAGCTGTTTTTGTTATTGTAATTGTCAGTAATGGTTGGCCAAGAATTCTGTTCTCTTTATCTTTCGTTAAAGAGAGCACAAATGATTTTTAAGACATGGTATAATTTGAAACTAATTGAAAATAGAAAAGGTTCTTCCAGCCATAATGGCTCCTGCTGCTGTTGTTATTGTTGTTGCAACAGGGGGAATTGTGGTAAAGGGCAATGTAAAGAAGGATGATATTTGAGTGCAGTGAGCATCTAATTTTACAGTTTTGAGATGGTTAATGTAAATGTAAAGAAACAGCAATTGGACAAGCAAAGGGGGAGGAGAAAATTGAAAACAAAGGATGGAGCCCCATTCTGAGAAAGTCAATTAGATGAAACAATTGGTATCAAGGAGGGAAAAAAGTGTGAAATGCAGTTTTTGAGGGAGGGAGAGAGGTGATATCAAATGATGGTGGTAGTGGGGGGAGTGATAAGTAAGGAAAAGAAAAATAGGAATAAACAGGAAATTAACTATAGAATAACATAGGAAAGAGTAAGCTCATAAAATGACAGATGAAGGACAAAAGGCAAAGTAATTAAATTAATATTTTCTATTCTTTTGACACTTATTAAGTAGAGAAGAAATTTACACTTGTGGTAGAGGGAACAAGAGCATGCACCATGTAGAAAACAATATTTGAAGGGAGTACAAAGAAAAAGAGTATAGTAGCAGGTAAAAGTGAGTAAATGTAAAAAAAAAACAAACAAACAAAAAAACAAAAAAAAACAAGCAAAATGGATGAAACAGGATGTAACATTATTGTATATTAGACTTTCCATACAAGTAGGCATTAAAAAAAATATTTTTTGTAATTAATATAGTGTTGCTTTGGGGAGAAGAAACAGAATAATGTGCAAATTATTTCTTAAATTATCCAGCTGCTTTTAAAACTGTCATCACCAGTTATCTAGTAATTTGTATCAAGATGTTTTCAAATAATATCAAAATGAAATAAATAAAAGTTTTGGCCATAACTTCAGATAAAAATACAAAACAATAAAAATGGAAAAAGAAGCATTAATTAAAATGATCCTATGTAATAGGCTGGATCTATTGAAATTCTAGATGTATTGACAGCTAAGATTATCCATTATTGCAGGATTTTCTGCTCTTCTTATTCTTCCTTATTCTTTCTGCTCCTCATTGCCCATCCAGGTTTTTATTTGAATGTCATACAAATATGGATAAGTTTCAAATGCAAAAAAAAGAAATAAGGAATGCACAAATAATTCATACAGCAAGCTTATCTTGGGGGGGGGATGCTCTATCTTTCCATAAAGAAATTTAATGCATTGCAAATTTTTACACCTTTCCATCCATAGTTAATTTTCAATCTTTCACTTGATATCCAGCCTGCTTGTCTTTTTGTGTGTGTGTGTGTGTGTGTTATATACATATATATATATATATATATTATATATATAGTGTAACCCGGATATAAGAGAGTTGTTGGGACCCAAGAAGAAGTCTCTTATATCCGGGTTTGGTCTATTTTGTTTAGGTAAGTATGGCTCTAATTTGGGACCAGAGAAAATTTCTCTTATATCCGGGTTACACTATATATTTTCTAATTGAAAAATTTCTAATATAACAGATGTTTCTTTGGATTTTGTCAAGAATCTCAAGATATATAAGAAGAGCACCAGACAAAATTAAATGTTCACTTGCCTTTACTCTGAGTTTAAATTTTTTTATGGAGAGAGAGCAAAAGAATTTTATTTATTACTATTAATGTCCTATGTTTTGATATTAAGCAATGGAATTATAAGGACTACTTGCTTTAAAAATGTTATCTTCTAGAAATACCCTAGTCAAGTGTTTTTTTTTCTTTTGGGAGGGATCAAAAGCTATTTTATATTTCACCTAGTTTTCATTTGGTTTTCCTCTTTTCTTACCTCCTACTTTTTCTCTTTCACGCCTTATCTTTCTCAAACTCCTCCTCCTATGCTCATATTAAAATAATTCTTTCTTGGTATTAGATATACTGCAAATTTAAAATAATAATCTAACACTGCAAACACATATATGCACTTTAAAACAATTTAACTAAGTAAACCAATATACTTAGTTAAAAGGTAAATTTACAATTTTAATGTGATGGATGTTCCTGGGGCAGGGATATCGGCTTCTCAACATAAGGCTGGAAGTCACTGAGAAGTTTTAGATCCCTGCATTCAATAATTTTCCATCTGTTTCTTTGTTGGGAAAAAAAGCTGTGCAACTGCACTGAAACTTTACTCTACTGAATATAATGTAAAGTAGTAAAAAAAATTATTACTTGGTTTTAATGCCACTCTTTCACCCTACTTATCATTCACTTTTTTTCTAACTGTCCCTTTTTCCACACCTGGATGTTTCCACCACCTACAAGGGGTATCCATACCACTCACTTTAAGAACCCTAGGTTTAAATCATACTTCCATTATTAAATCTAAAATTTTTTTTTTTTTTTTAACTAATGTTCACATTATACAAGGCCCAAGAGCCACTAAAGGTAGAGAGTTACTGAAAGTGTTTTTTGTGTGAATGGTAAGAGTAAGGGGTGCAGTTTATTTAGATATATGGGAAAGATAACAGTTACCTTTAATAACAGCTTATAGGTGAAACATTTTAACTCAATAACATTGAACCCCATGAGCATAAATGTAACTGTCTTTTTGTTGAAAACAGAAAAGATTGAAACAATTGCTTAAAAAGTTTATTTACAAGACAGCCAAATTGACTAAAGACTAAAATTACCAAAGTTCATCTCGGAATACTGATCATAGATATCATTTTCTTACTAACAATATTAGGTCAGTTTGACAGTAGAAAGTAAAATGCATATGTAACAAGATATTGACTTTCAAAAAGATATTCATTTTTATGTAGGCAGCCAGACTACTCTTGTATATTAACCTAAGTTATCTAACAGGAGCCTCTTCTCATTTTCACATAAACAGTAAATGGTTAGTGGTTTGTCAGAAAAACAAAATGTCTGTTGCAATACTACTGACCATCATTATGAAATATTTTAAAAGATTAAAGATTTTTGATTCTGAAAGTGGATAATCTCTTCACTTGTTACAATTACTTTTCAATATTTTACCATGCTTGCTATTTATAGGAAAAATACAAATTTTGGTACTTGAAACTTAAAGAGACTGAAATTATTCCTGATTATTATTATTATTATTATTATGTGTTGTGTCCCTTGAGGATGTGGGCAGTCATTGTTCTTATCAATTTCCTATCCCTTGTAGTTCTCAGCAATGTTTGCAGAGATTTATTAACATTTTCACTCTTTCATTTTTATAGTATTGTCGCTTGGCTGGGCTAACCCGTTTTGGGAAAAATAGGAAGTTGCCATTTATTGGAAACAAATGAATATGAAAATACTGATGGTGATTTCTTATGGGTGTCACCATTTTGATTTCAATCAGATACTCTGCAGTACAGACTAAGCTAAACAACACAACACACAATATGATACATCACAATATCAGTTGTACAATAATATATCTCTACACTGGTTTAAAATAGTGCTATTTAGGTTACAACACAAATACTACAGACTGGCATTTCATGGTAGCTTGAAAATGTACACATATGTTGACAGCAGGCAATTTAAGTTTCGTAAAGATATGCAAGTACATCTTGAAAACACATACATTAAAAATGGTAATGTAAGTTTTGTGAAGATGTATAAGTACATCTTGAAAACACACACACACATATATATATATATATATATATATATATATATATAGATATTATTCAGTTATATGGATACAAGTTTGTGACCCTGGGTTTCTCTGCTTTTGTGATCATCAGACAAACATATATATATATATATATATATATATATATATATATATGTGTGTGTGTGTATACATCTTTATGAAACTTACATTGCCTTCTGTTCACATATATACACACACGTGTGTGTGTGTGTGTGTGTGTGTGTGTGTGTGTGTGTGTGAACAGAAGGCAATGTAAGTTTCATAAAGATGAATACATTCAAGGTAACTGAACTGTTAACGAAATTTTGTTTCATTAAGATATATTGTTGTTGTTATTGTTTATAAAAGTAAATCAGAAAGTAAAATGATTTATTCAGTATGTTTATAGCTGACAAAACTGTAAATAGACAAAATACATAAACTAATTTCTAATTTATATTAGAAATTAGTTTATGTATTTTGTCTATCCAACCTTTTCTTGCCATTAGCATTTCTGACCAATAGCTATCAAATAGATTCCAAATTATATCAATATTTGCATGCATACAAGTAATTATTTTGCTTTATAAAGAGCACAAAGACGGTTCTTTTGTCACTTCATATTATTGAAAGAAACTTACTCTGATTACGACTGCGCCAATAGAGGAATAGGATGAGGACCACAACCAACACGATCAAAATTATACCACATACCACTGCGATGACAATCACATGGAACGTAGAAAGAGGGCCTGCAGACATATTGGGCTCCACTGAAATTCAAAAAAGAAAGAAACACAATCTGGGTTAGAATTTAATACAAGTATTTAGTGTTATGGAGAGAAAAAAAATTAAAGAGTTGCAGAAGAAAAAAAATAAGATCACATTAAAAACCATAAAATAAATTTAAAAAAAGTTATAGATTATCCCATCTGTAATAATATTCCATAGAAGTAGTTAAGTTTTGCTATAAGATATGAAAAACTCAAACACCAAAAATAAACATCAGTGTTAAACTTTGAAAAATGATAGGAGAGAGAGTTTTATGTCAGCTTTAAGTGAAATGAAAGTTACAAGTCTTATAACTGTCAAATGTATATTATTTTTGGGGATAACAGTTATCATTTTTAATTATTTTTTTTTAATAGTCATAAAAAGAGTTGAAAAGATGTTCAGAATTAATAATCAAAAACACAGAAATCAAAGAAAGAATGAAACAATGCAAAATTGGAGTTGGTGAAAGAAAGTTCTGAAATATTAAAATTGGAATAAAAAAGTTATATAAAATTTTTTTTAAATGATTCCAGATCTAATTAAATAATGTCAGACAAGGATATGAGTGAGTGAAGTAATTGCAAAGAGTGATTAAACCCATCTTCTATCTCAGAGTCTGACATGGATAAAACCATATTAATTAGGTTATGAAAATTATATAGCAGGCATCATTCAAATTTAATCCTATAACTTCTATATATTCAGCTATCTTCACTACATACTATATTGTTTGTTTACACTTAATAGTAAATGCAATAGTATCAGATTATCTGAATTTCTTAC
This sequence comes from Acanthosepion lycidas, assembly GCA_963932145.1. Taxonomy (NCBI): domain Eukaryota; kingdom Metazoa; phylum Mollusca; class Cephalopoda; order Sepiida; family Sepiidae; genus Acanthosepion; species Acanthosepion lycidas. The sequence goes on from OZ010578.1 coordinate 80,359,565, forward strand.
ATGGATTATTGACATTAACTTTTTCTTGTTATTTCTTATGGGTCACAGAATGCAAAACAATCATGTGTTGCAATAAAAGATCAACAAAAATGAAGAGGAAAACTAATCAAAATATTAATGATCATGCTTTATCTAAGTGTTATATAACGTACCTATGAACACTAATGGGTATTCCCAATTCTCATAAATACATTGGACACTATTGTAAGTGAGGGTAATGTGCTGTCTAAGTAGTCCATCACAAGTAGTAGTTTACCTACTGCACACCATTGGCGAGTATTGTATTTGTTGATGTTATAAAGATTACCATTTCATTCCCTACCTCCATTTTGGTTATTCCTTATTCAGTAACTTTTTCTAGGTTACAACATTAAGAAACAAAATTAAAGCTATATAAATTTTTTTCTGTAAACATTTCCTTTAAAATTTCATTTTAAGATGTGACTAACAATCAATACCTGGTTTAATTTAACATTATAAAAAAAAATTCCACTTGTAAAAAAAAAAAAAAAAAAAAAAAAAATGTATTAGATCATTTGTAAGAAACACATCAAAATCAAGAAAACTTGGCTAAATTCTCAAATATCTGTAACTTATTATTCAAGAATGAAAGAAAAAAAACAGGAAAAATTGATTTTTAATTTAGTTTGATAAATAGTATTTATTGCTTTCTCTTCCCAACTTTTCCACTAGTAGATCCAATTTATTTTCTACATCAAATTCATGGTGCATTTAATGGTAGAGATAATCAAATCATACATTAAATATTCACTATTAGAGTGTGCTTAAACATAAATGCAAACATTTTTGTGAACAGGTACATATCTCAAGGCATAGCTGCACTGACACAGCAGCAGCATGATAACAGTGTACATTACAAAGAAGATAACTACATATCTTTTCAAATAAAAGAATTGTGTAAATAAAAATTATGTACACACATCAATGCATTGCTTCATACTTTTAAATAGTCATATTCTTGACAAATGCATTTTAAAATATGTATCTGCATGAAGATATGACATATTGGGTGCATATATGGAGATATATAAAATACACATTCCACATATATATCAAGTTTCTTTAAAAGAAAAAAAGGAAGAGTTTATTTTAGAATGAGGGACAAAAATAGACAAATAAGAACATGCATATTATTATTAAAAAAAATAAATGCTGCTTTAGGGGTTTCCAATATATGATTATTGTATACAAACCTCCCTATTCTTTTCTCTACCTTTTGGCAAGAAACCTATTATAGGGAGGAAAAAAAAACTACAAATGCTTTTTCTTCAATTATTTCTTGGCAAAGAAAATTAGTGTTCACTTCTCTTTTAAATAATCCTTTGACAAAAAAAAATTCCTTCTTTGAAAGGAACTCAAAAAACAAATTCTTCAAGAGAAATATAACTTCTACATATTTTTTTTTAAATTTTAAAAAAGTAAAAATGCAGACTTTTACAATTAGACTTCACATCTTGTATGTATTTTTGACAAGAACATAAAAGGCAGAAAATGAAGATTTTGAAAAAGCTAAAACTAGACTGAAGCATATAAACTAACAGAAGAATTAGTGTATATACAGGAAGCATATGTACACACACACACATTCATAGTAATTTTTAAGCAGTTAATGGATTATTTTAAGCCAACATTATTTCATAATTAAAAACATATTTAGTGGATACATGTGTTTGAGTAGACATCTGTCTTTTAATCAGAGAAATTAATATCTCCTGGCTTAAAGATTGAAAATCTTAAAACTAATGTGCTTCCTGACAAGAATCAAACCTGCATTCTTATATTTTCTTAAGAGTAATTGAGTCTCGCTTTACTATAGCGGCTTCTTGTAGCCTAATGGTAAAGCATGGTTGGGTTCAAAGTGGTTTTCCAGAGTTAAAAGGGAATACAGGTTTGATTCCTGTTGGGAGGCATATTTTCTAGGCTGGTAGATATTAATTTCACTGTTTAAAAAACAGGAATGCCTACTTGAACATGTACCCATTAAGTATAGTCTGTGTAGTAATAAGAAATACTTGTTACAGTGTCACAATTAGATCTCGTTCTGATTCATTCTGCATGCTGGCTGGATATGAATGCCATAAAGGCAAAGAACAAAATAACAAAAGTTGTTTTTTGCGCATTAGGCTCCATGCACTACATCCAGTGAGTTCCAGCATTGGCTAATCGTGAACATTCCTGTTGGTAAAAGAGATGCCCCTGGGAACTACCAGATCTGTTTAAAAGCAGGCTCTAAGAACAACCAGAAAATATTTGTGGCCCCGGTGCAGCCACTGGCCATCATGCAGGGCACTGCTGCTGTTACTGCCCCTATGATGTCATTACCATGACAACAGAGTTGCGAGCGGGTCCTCATGCAGCGCACTACTACTACTTCCACAGTTGCCACCCCACTTAACAACTGCACATCTCAATGACCATTGCCACTTCCTGGCTTGACCTATCACCTTGGTTATCCAGTTTTGACTCTAAACATCTCAACCTCAACTCCACCCAGCAGAGCTATCCAGCTTCAACTTGAAACATCTCAACCTTGATTCCTCCCAGCTACAAACCTTCAACAATACCAACCCATGCTGTCACCTCGGCCTACTTCAACTCATTTTCAAGGCATTTCCTTCACAGTCAACACCACGACCTCCATTCCAACAGGTCTACCAAGATCACACCAATCCGACATCCCTCTGGTTCAACACAACAGGTCTACCAACCGACGAGACAACCTACCACTATGACCTCGATCAACCAAATGTGCACTGACTGTATCCTGTGACATCATCCACACTGGCACAAGAAATGGTTCAACTCCCAACACTACGCTTACGCCAAATTGCTATTCCTGTATTTACTACCAACAATAAACATTGTTTCACTCTAATCCTCATCATTCCTTTTTCTCGTTACCAAATGTTTAATATAACATACTCATTAAGGGAAAGATTTCAACCAGACCTAATTCATTATAGACAAACTTGATTCACTAGATTTCTGCTAATAAATAAATAAAAAAGTATTACGTAATATCAGTCCTCCTACATGGCAGTGAATACTAGACAATTTTCTCACAGATGAAGAGGAGACTTTTGGCAAAAGAGATGTAGTTCCACAAAACTATACTGAGAATACCATGGATAGTGTATATAAACAATGAAGAACTCTTAAAGAAAATAGAAACAAAAAGGACATTTGTACTTAAAATCAGAAACTTTTTTTAACATGAGCTTGGGTAAATGAAAATTGATTGGGTGATACAGTAAAAGGGGCAAATACTGCTTAGAGCTTAGATAGGAAGTTGTGGAGATTTGTGATTGCCTATGTCCTGAATGGACACAACACAAAACAATGAATTTATATTAAAAAATAAAAAAAATGTTTCCCATTTAACATCTAATTATCAAAAACCTATAATTTTTTTCAGCATTTCTTATAATCTAGATAGATATTAAAAACAAAACTTTTGATGAGAGTAAATCTGGACTTGTGAAAACCAAATTATGTCTGCAGCAGAATTATCAATTTCTATAAACACAATGCATCCACTTTATTTTTCTTCTGCTCAGTTTTTTTCCTCTTTCTTTCAAATGTTTACATTGATTTCAAGTAAATTTTTGTTCAATATCAAGTCAAATATACTGCAGTTCGGTAATCCAGATGGAATTATCCTATAAGACAAAACTTTTTATGTGAGAAGGTATAACTGAAAAATTCTTAGCTCGACCAATTCCATAAAATTTAACCAAATGGCCAAATTTCTTTGGAAGGGCTTCTTGGTCAGGTTTTGGCACCACCATATAGTATTAGTCTATCAAGTATTCAGACCAATATTTTCATTTTTGTTGTTTTAAGCTAATGTGTGGTCTAGGATTCTTCAAATTTAGGTTATATCCAGAGTGGTTTTGAGTGTTTAAATTTGTTTTTTGCGTAAGAAAAAAAAAAAAGGATACTAGTTAAAATAACAATCTTAGAACTTCAGGCAACATTCTTATATTCTTCTACCATATTAATTTTCTTTTTAAAAATAGCTTATTTTCCTTAGCAAAACTTCTGTGCAAACTAGATATAATTAACTGTAAATGTACAAAGCCTCCTTGGAAGAAGAATTTTTCATTACAGAACTTTTTTTGCAATAATGAAAATAGCCAAAAAGACTGTTGGCAGACTTTGTGCCTGAATAAGGAAGAAACAAACAAGCAAATTCATCTGCTGAATAATAAAAAAAAAAATCAACAGACCAAAGCTGAAGAATAGTGTATTCTCTCCCTTAAAAAAAGAAAGGAAAAAGGGACTTATTCCTTGACACAGTAAAGATACCAAAAAGAGATTTATGGAAAAATTAAGAAAAATACCAATGTGAGATTAACAAAGTTGTGTAATAGTTGAGCTGTTCCACCATTGGCTCTGCAAAGAAATACAATTTGTACAAAAAGGGCTTTGATCTCTCAGTAACTAATACCATCATATGCACAAGGTTATGAGAAGGGGTTAAAAAAAAAAAAAAAAAAAATTGAGCAAAAATAAAGAGCAGGAGGGGAGGAATAGAATGAAGATAATAATTGAAAACCAAAGATGAGCATACAACAAAAATCACCATCAGATCTAATAGAATGGGGAGTGATATTCACTGGGTATTCCATTATTTTAGTCTTGTATCAAATTAATCTATTATACTTCCATTAAAAACAAAAATTTTCTGTTTCAACATTAAAGTTGTCACTGTGTGTTAAACATTTACAGATATATTTAACAATAATTCCATAATGATATAATCATTCTTATTCCTTACCACATTTGTTAAGATGTCAAATCTTCTAATGGCTAATCTAAGTAGCAAATGTTCAAAGCATTATTGTATCTTCTGATATCTAATCTATTAAGTGATAGATAATACTAAAATATTTAGAGCATTAATTTGTGTATGATAAGCCACCATAACTCTGGGGTAATTACTTGCCTACTCCATTTTTTTTATATACACCCGATCTGAAGTTAAGCAAATCACAGAAACTTCAAAAATTCAAATTTAATTTGAAAAAAAAATTTGTCAACTTTTAAACAATCAATTTAGATGTCAAAACAAAGCCCGAGTTAAAATTTTAGGTAGTATCAACGTTTTATTGAAGTTATTTGATGTATTCTAAAAAATATCCATCTGAAGTTATTAGGTAAAACCAAATAGTCATATTTTACTTCAATAAAAAGTTAATAAAATCATAAAAAAATTGATCAACACCTATAATAGAACAAAAATACATATACGTCTTCGCATCCTTTACATTTTAATATAGGGATCCTTCTTCTCAATAACAGTCAGTAATCTATTATCCATTGATTTTTGTTAATTTTTTTTTAACTTCAACAGGTTCAATTTCTGACATGGTAGTTTTAATTGCTTCCTATATGTCTACTTTGCTGTTTGCTACCTTCATACAAATTCATCTTCACAATTGGCCATAGACTTTCAATCAGATTCAGGTCAGTACTTGATGGTAGCCATTCTATTATCTTCTCTTCTGTAAATCTTTTATGCTCAAAGAGTTTATGGGTAAGCTTAGATACATTTGAAACTGAGAGACTGGGATTTGTACCATGCAAAGAAAGTCTTCATAAAATCACAATAGTTCAGTTTAACTCCTTCCTCAACTTTGAATAATCCAATAATAGTTTGGTCAACAATTCTAACCCATATCATAACACTACCGACTTCTTGTTACCTTCTTTAAGCCACAGATGCATCTGAAAAGGATAAAATCCATCCTTTGGTCTATCCATCAGATCCATCAAATGTCGCTTAAGATTTGTCTGTGAAAATTACTTTAGATAAGTCAATTTTCATGTATTTCTTGGCCTAATTTCGATGCTTTAAAATATTTGCTTTAGTCAGAGGAATTTGCCTAGGAGATTTTTTTTTTTTTTTACAAAGTATTCTACACTTTTTGTCCTTGAATCCCTCAAGTTCAGCCTTTTCAAAGATTTGAGCTGCATATTAACTTCAGTCAGTCCATTTTTGTAAATTCCAAATATCACAAAAATTAGCCATTAAAAAATGGCAGAAAATTAAATTAAATATTTTACTGTGGGTGGAAATGGAGGAGTTTGAATTTGACAAATATTGGTTCAAAACTGAGTTATTGAGGTTTATTTGATTTGCATAATAACTTCAGGCAGGCTATATATATGGTGCACCAAGTAATTGAGAACAAATTATATTACAAAGATATTCAAATGAGGAATAGTATATCTTAAAAAAAGAATATTGGTACACAAATTCAACTTTGAAAAACAAAAAAAATTATTCAATAAAACCATATTCTTGAAAGTGACTGCATGCCTGGTTAGCCATCATGTCCACAATAGTGGCTTTAAAGAGTTTTTCAATGATTGGTCATTCCCTCAATGATGCCCAAAATATATTAGTCTTGGGATTCAAATCAGGGAAGCTAGGTTATATACTGGAGACATGATCATCAAAATTCTAGATTGACCACTTTTAGTATCCCAGAGGCCATGTGAGAAGGAGTGTCTGACAGGAATAAGTAAATCCAAGGCCTTGATCATCTCACTGTAGATGATGGCATTGATCATGAGACAATGCAAGAATTGGAACAGCATGACATGGCTCTTATTACTCACAACTCCCAAGACCATCACAGGAATTGATGAGAACATAACTATGGTACCCATAGTTATGTTCTCATCAATTCTGTAGGGTCTGTATAGAGCCACTTATTGTTCCTTCTGTTTACCTGGCCACTTCCACAAAGCTGGCAATGTTACTGTGGTTGGTGGTTAAATGCCAAACACAACATGCCTTTATATTTCCTTTGCCAAATTGGAAGCTGCCATGTTAATGCTCTTGATATATCTGACAAAGAAATGAAAATGTTAAACTTTAGCAAATACTGTATAAAATTATGTTAGGTCATTTTCCAATTATGGATCACTAAATGTGTTCTCAAATAGCTGGCATATCCAGTATCTCTCAAACCCTGCTAAATGTGGTTTCAATGGAATTCAGAATATTAAAATAAAAAATATATAAATAAAATCTTGAAAATGTAACATGAGGTTAAATCTTCCTCAGTTAATTAAATCATTAAAACTAAAGAACAAAACAAGAAATCAAATCCAAACTTGAATGCAGATATGTTTCACTGGGCAAAGAAAATTTATCTTTTGAGTTTTTACTTTTACATTTATCAATGCCTGAGCTTTTAACTCATTAATGCTCAGCATCCCATTTTGGAGATGGTGGGCATTAATGCTGAATTTTACAAGCAACATTAATGTATTAAACAAATCTGCTGTTGTACCAAAAGTGTTTATCTATCCTATACATGCAAATATATTTTTTTTAAGCATTATGCAAATCATGAACCATGCCAACAAAATTATTACAATTATCCACACATATATAAATCTTATATTTAGTAATAACCACAGAGTTTGTGTGTGTGTGTGTGAGAGAGAGTGAGAGAGAGAGAGAGATTTTCTGTTTATACATTCTTATAGATACAAATATTTAAGTAAATGCTGTTTATAATAAACAGTATTAACAACATTTACCAGCCTGAATATCCAAGAAATTTCAGAGAAAATATGTTCTCTGACAGGAATCTAACTTGTATCTTACACCAAACTGTCATATAGCCTGACATGCTATACCTTTTAGCTACAAAGGAAGTGTCTTAAATATTTGTATCTATAAAAATAACATATAAACAGAAAATATATTAAAATAATATATGCTGTTATTTATTTATGTTAAGATACACTTTGAGCGGATATGAGCATTAGAGGAAGATCATCAGAAATTTATAGTTTAAAAACAGTAATTCAACCTTGCTAACCAGACACTTCCTCTGTAGCTAAATGGTATAACACATCAGGCTATATGACACATATTTTTTATGAAATGTCTCAGACATTCAGGCCAGCAAATGTTGTTCATACTGTTTATAAACAAAGCATTAAATACTTAAATATTTGTATCTATAAAAATAACGTATAAACAGAAAATATATTAAAATAATTGTCAAACTTAGTCCATTTTGTAATATATATATATGGTTATGGCCATATCATATGGGCACCAAAGACAAGAAATGTTGAGCCTAGTTAGTACCTAGTCGAGAGACTGCTTGGGAATACAAGATGCTGTATGCTTGAGTGTGAGAGTGGTGTAATGGGTAACAGCTTTGAATTTGAAATTGGAGAACTGAGTTCCAATTCCACTTAGGTTTGTTATATTCACTGCCATGCAAATACTCTTGGGAAAAGTATGAATCCACCTCTTCTCCTCGCAGCTATGGGTTAATAATGATTTTACTAGTACAAGTCCTGCTTATATATAACCCATAGCTCTTTCCCACATCAAAAGAAAATGTCTGAAATGATAATTTTCTTGGTAATGCTGGACATCTGGTATAGCTTTGTCCAACACATTTCCACTGTTTAAGCCCTCTGCTTTTAACAGGTCTATCAAATAGGTCCATGTTGGATGGGATAAGTTGGTTAGGATCATTCTGCTGATGCAAAAATTCATTATTCAAGAGCACCTTGGTGTGTCATAATAGTTAGCAAGTATCATCTAGTAAATAGTGAATTCAAGCCTCAGTGGATGATCCATACAAAATTTGATATCTTGTAAAATCAACCAGCCAATAGTTATTTGGATTAACAATAAATCCATAATTTCTTCCTCAGATACTGAGTCAAATAATGAAGTATTAGCCAGCTAAGGCCATCTCATCCATGGAACTATACTGGATGTGTCATCCATAAAAGTATGGCAGAAGACAGATATTCTGAGTAACAAACAACTAGCCCAACTGATATGTAATGTATTTAGTATAAACAAGATAGATAATTTAATAAGATATATTTTTAAAATTGTGGGTAATTAGAGAGGTACAGTAATCACATTCCAGGTGAGATGAATAGTTAACCATTTATAATGTAGTAAAAGAGAAAGAAGAGTGAGCAAGAGAGAAAAATTATGGTGCTACTTGTTATAAGATAGGCATTTTTGTCTCAAGCCATAACCCATATTTACAAGATCAAAATCATAGTGTACAAAATAGAGACCCACTTTTTGTGGTGATATTATGTATAGCAGCTGACAGAAAAGGACTTTTTTTTTCTTCTATCTTGGTATGTTAATATATATATATATATATATATATATATATATATATATATATAAATCAAGCATTGGTATTGTATGTCAGTGAACAATAGCAAGCAGTCTATATCATTAACTGAAGGTGATAGAGAAAGCAAAATCACAAGTAGATTTTAGGGGTATAGAGGCAGAGTAGGAAGTAAAAAAGGAGACAGAGAATGTTAGGTAAATATACAGTATGTTGATATGTTAGGGAAGTAAGGAGTGGAGTGATATAATGTCAAATGAAAAAAAAAAAAAAAAAGAAAAAGAAGTAATGATTAGCTTTATCAAAAAGGTAAATATGCTTATAAGCATATGCTTCAAAGTAAATCCTTTATAAAAAAAAAAAAAAAAAAAAAAAAATATCTAAATTACCTTTGGTCTTTTTAGGTTACATGAGATCAGAGTGTTCAGGGACACACAATAAGCAATAAACTTATTTGTCCAAATTAAGAGACATGAAAACATGGCTGTTCCCCAAAGTCAGTTGAAGTTAATATTTCTATCTAACTTTAACAGTTGGTAGCATTTTGATATTATAATTGTAATAGGTTTTCATTAGTGTCAAAAATACTGTAGAAAAACACTTTTAGGCTCTCCATAAAAAACATTTTCAAAACTGGATACTGTCAAATAATGAAAGTGAGAGAGATCAAATTAACTATTCACCTTGATTTTTAATATTTTTTTGGTTCCAGTGAAACATCATATAATAATTATGCTTGTACCTCTCATTGTTAGCTCACACGACCATTACACCTTGCCAATACCTCATTAATAATGGACTATTCAATTTGATGCTTGGAAAGACAAAAGACATATCGGAGACACTACTTGGTTCCAGTGAAAGAAGGAAAATGTTTGTCTCCTCCTAATACCTCATAAATAATGGACTATTCTGGTTTGATTACATGAGAAGACAAAATACATATCAGAGACACTACTTGGTTTCAGGGAGAAAATGAAAGAAAGGGAAGATAGAAATATTTAACATCTGTTTCAGTGAAATGGAAAAAGTTGTCAATTTCAAATTTTTTTGTTTGTACCTCCTTACTTCTTAAAATGATGGCAAGCATTAATATTTATGACTGTTAATGCAATATTTTGTTAAAGGTGTTGAACTTAAATATTTAGCAATGCAATAGGGGAATTTATATGGATATTTTATTGTCACAGAACTTGTCATGAGCTTATTCAATCATTAACTGAAGAATTAAGATTCATCAGAAACTTAAAATTGGAAGACTGAAATTTTCATTGGTTAAAACTAGTATACTTTTAAATTTTATAAAGTGACTATGAATAGACAAATTTTTAAAGATGGATTTGCTAAAGGATATAATGCATTCTTGATCTTATATGCTAACAGAAAATATCTACATGTCTGATCTATCCAACTGACAAATAATTACTGCTTTGTTGCTGAGATAGCTGTAGAACATTTAGAGAATCTGCTAATTATAATTTCAGCAGCAACTATTGACAATCTACCATTCTTCCATGACAACTGTGACTATGCTGTCCTCTGCCATGTCTCAACAGCAAGCCCCTCTATCTTATCTCTCCATATTCTGGCTGGCCTTTTACTACTACTACTACATTTACTATCTATTGAGCACTAATATCAACCTTTAGCCCCATCTTTTAACCTTTCTTCTTGTTATTTGTTCCACGTACCTCCATTTTTGTTGTTTTATTCCTTCTATAATATCTTTTATCCTGGTCACTTTCATCCATGACTTCTTTCAATCTCTTAGCACAGAGCTTTCAAAACATTCTACATCAGTCACACATTCTTTTAAATAAATTTTTTTGTGACACTTAAGTTTTATTTACCAAACCAAATATATAATTCAAAATGTATAGAAAAAGAAAGAATTCAATGAAAAATTTCAATAATAATGAAAGAGTGTGTAATTAATTACAGTAAAGTGTCATGAGACAACAATTTGGAATGTCATAGTTGGTATTATCTATTCATTATATACTTTAAGTATATTGGCAAGTTGCTACTCAATGTCTATTTGTATTAAATTCCAGTTAATCTTTAAATATTGTTTATTTCATTTTCCTGGTTTTTCTTAAATATTATTACCTTTCCTGGATTACTAGTTTTTCATCCTGTATTTTTACTTTTTGATCATTTCTTTTATAAAACAATTTCTGCAATCTTTTCAGGAAATATATCAAAAGTGTTCTTTACAAATATAGAACATTTAAATTATACTTTATTAATGTTTTTTAGTAGTTCTGTATGTATCTACATGTATAGACAAGTACTTTTCCAGAATATATATCTATATGTATTGATAAATCCTAAAGTTTCTGGTTTTAGTACATGATCAAAAATCAAATAAGTAAACTAATTGTCAAATGAATACTTTTGATGAGTTATAATTTTTAGAAGCATGCAATTGTGACAACAGCCATTAATCTGACATTGGTGTAAATAACATTTATATATAACAATGCAATATTCAAACTGTTTATTCATTTATATATTCATGTTAGTTTATTTTTAACCCAACTACTCTTAAACCCTAGTACTTGTAAAGAGGTTTTATACATAATGTGCAGAAGCCCATTCTACAAAATCCAAGTGCCACCACTCCTCAGAACTTAGAAAAATGACCCAGGCTTCTAACACTAATTGACTTGGCTCTAAAAGCCACTTGAAAATCCTCATGTGCTCAGCTGACACCCAAGGAAGCAAATAAAAAAAAAAAGAAAGCAGCAGTATTCATACATGCCTGGAAGTCCTTTGGAAATCATTCTTTGGCTATGAGTCAGTTTCAAAACCAGAATCTGCTAAGACTCACTTCCAGATTCAGTGATTATCATTCAGGATAAATTCCAGTCAAATGAGGAAACCAGCAGACACAAATCTTTTATTGAGTGTTTTTAAGACAGATCAACCTTCCACATGTGATAACTGACATTTGAAATATCTATCCCTAATGAGAAAAACAGAGAAACCAAGTCTTTATAGCATTTACCTCTACAACACTCTCAACTATATATATATATATATATATATATATATATATATTAGTTTATAAGGGAATATTAAAGTAAAACATTTTTAAAAGTGTCTCTGAAAAATATGGCAGCAATTAAATTTAATAATCAGTCAAAAATCAGGACTGAAAACTTGAAACTTATGAGTTGCTAAGAAATTAATACTGGGTGGTTTGGAGTAATTACATATTTCATGACTATGAATTATGAGTCAACTAATCAATCATAAGAAAGGTTGCATAGTAGGAAACAGTGTCTAGAATTAATTTATCATCTCTTCAATCCAACAGAACATTTCAGAGTTGGAAAAATTTGCAAAGAAGGAATTTGAATTCCTTATAAGATTTTGCTTGAGAACCAAACACAATATTCTATCAACTGCAGCTATTAAAAGACCAGGAATGCCAACCTTTTATTTGCGCTTTGCATTGTTACAGATGAGGGAAAACTAGTTTTGTCAACAGAAAATGTAAAAATAGCTATCACAAAATGTGTAAGCAGTGTCAATATTAAAAGTCAGAATCCATCCTCTGAAATCCTTCAGTGGATGGATTCTGAGTCTTAATATTGACACTGCTTAAAAAAATGGTTTGAAAGACTATTTCCTAATATTCTTGCACTTATGAAATATTCTAATGATTGAAACAAATGAAAATCTGTAGGTTTTATATCTGGTGAGTATGGAAGATGCAGAAGAACCTCCCATCCATGCTGGAGAATAACACCTTCTCTCTTTCTAAAGCAAGAAGCTTTCATGTAATACTTTGTTTATTGCTAACAGCTTGATCAGTCAAGTGTCTGCAATGATGCTTCTTCCATGTTACAGAAGCTTGTAATGGACAACACTTCATATTTCATGAGACACTAAGCAAACCATTTTTTCAGGAAAAACCTAAATTTCTTTAAACACAGAATAAAACAATGTGGGTATTCGGAAAGTAATCATGTATTTCAGTACCATGAGTTATGAGTCAACCAGCCACAGCAGACTCAAGGTTAAATGGTAGGAAACTGCAACTAGAATTTTATTTATCATCTCTTCTATCCAACAATGTGTCATTTATAGTACATTTCTGATTTTAATTGGGAAAATTTGCACAGAGAACTTTGGATATTCACAAGATTTCACTTGAGAACTGATCACAACATTCCACCAATTGGAGCAGGAATGCCAATCTTTCATTTTTGCAACCAGGAATGCGAACCTTTCATTTTTTACATCAAATTGTTTCCAGTGATGAAAAGTAGGTTTTTCATGTCAACAGAAAATGAAAAGGACAGTGTCTATCATAAAATGAGAAAGAAGTGCCAACACCAAAACTAGGACTCCTTCAACAGAAGTCCTAGCTTTGTGCCTGGTGGAATATAAAAGCTTGTGGAACATGGAAGGACCATCACTGCAAACATTTACTGCCAACTATTAGATTAGGTAATCAAAACATTACATTGAAAGTATCTTGCCTTAAGTAAATAGAAAAGGTCCTATTCTCTCGCATGACAATGCAAAAGCATACTCAGCAAAACAAATTCAAGAAAAAATAAGATTATTAGGATGGGAGGTTCTTCTGCATCCTCCATATTCACCAGATTTAGAGCCTACAGAGTTTCATTTGTTTCAATTTCTAGAACATTTCATAAATGTCAGAACATTCAGAAATAAAATCTTTCAAAACATTTTTTTCAGAAAAATTATTATTATTATTTTTTTTTTTTTTTTTTTTTTTTTTTAAACAGAATCAAAAATTTGCCTTTCCATTGGGTTTTATTCATTGAAAATGAAGGTGATTACAGTTCTGATAAATAAAACTTTAATAAATTTAACTTACATTTGTCTTTATATCTTTTTTGATAAACATAATTACTTTATGAACACATTAATATATTAATGATCGAAATATTTACACATGTCACTTCTGGTAATCTAAATGTTAGCCTGAAATACATTTTCAAATTCTAAAGATATTAGCTAAAAAAAAAAATCTGCTGGCAAACATAGGAAGTAGTCTAATATCCGCAATATTTAAAATTAATGCTTTCTCAAATGTAATGGTGGATCTGAATCAAGCTTCATTAATTTTCTTTTTTTTTAAGCTTCAGAATTATTTGATCTCTATGTGAAAATTTAATGAAAAATTATTTTCTTTTTTCTTTTAGTTAAGATTAGTAAAATACTATTTTTTTTGTAAGAAAATATATTTTTCTTATAAATTTTTATGTTCTTTAAATGAATATGACCTTCATTTCTTTCAGAAATTGAGTTTTTTGCATTCTGAGTGGAGAATTTATAACATTAGCATTACACTAAACTGGGACCTTTATGCATATGTTTTTATGCAAGTAACAGATCTTTTATGCCAGTTCATAATGTTCATAGCCTTAATATATGAAAGTCTTAAAAGAAAAAATATATATAAAGTTACATTTTATTTTTCCCTACAACAGGGATCTCCATTCGTAACAATATGAAAAAAGCCTAACCCAAAATTATTATTTTCAGTGAAATAAAGTTTTTTTTTTTTTTTTTTTTTACTTCATATACTTTAAAATTACACACATATTTGCAAAAGAAAGAGAAATTATGGTCCTGTTCAGCATTAAATTTACATTATGAATCAAACATATTCTGTCATGAAGATAGACACAGAAATACAGTAATTAAGTATGGTGTAAATTGATCCCCCACTTTAGATCCACTTTAAAACTTAATTTTTCTAAAAATAAAAAAAATATAAAAAAAAAAAAAAAAAATGCAAGTTTCAAAAGAAATGGATATATTTGAAAAAAGCAGATCAAGTTATTGTAAATACATTTTCCTACAAAAATACACTTTACTAAACCAAAACTTAACCTTTTTAATATATTGTAGACAAAGAAAATGAAATTCATATAATAGATAAAATATGTGAGAAAGAAAGAAACCAACACACAGATTAAGTATGTGCATGTATATATATATATATATATATATATATATATATATATATATATATAGATAGATAGATATTATATTAATTATAGCAATATCTACTTGAAAGCTTAATTCATAAAATCTGAGCAATAAAACAATACAATACCAATCAGCATAGTTTACTGACTTGTCTAAAAAGAAAAGATTTAGATAATCAAAAAAGATAAATTGCAAGGAAATGACTTTAATGGCTTCCTTTTTATTGCCTTGTAAAGATAAGCATAGTAATAATTGTTAATATACAAGTTGAATTCTTCCTTCATATTTACTCTAATCTATTTCCTAATTGCTTCTTTTTATTACCTCCATCTGCTCAGTTCGATGGGGGCATATTTTATTAAGGGTGTGCAAAAGTTTTCAATTGTTTATTCAATGCTTTGTAATATCGAAAGTCATAGATGGTAATGAATGCTGGACAATTTTCTCACAGATGAAGAGAAGACTTGAGGCAACAGAGATCTAGTTCTACAGAAGGATGCCGAGAATATCATATGAAGTTTTAAGGAAAATGGAAACAAAAAGACACTTTACTTTAGTTACTTATAAAGATAGTTGAAATTTCTGACACATGATGAGAAAAAAGTTTGGATAATTTGACACTCACAGGACATATTGAAAGAAAGAAGGAAACAGTAATTAAACCTGCCTAATGAGCTTCTGTTAATTAGATGGCAAAACAGGGAGTAGAAAAGACAGGTAGAGCAAACATTGCTTAGGATAAGAAATTATGGAGAGCCATGATCGCTCACATCCTGAAGGGACAGGCACATAAAAGTAATTAAAATGTTCTGCACAAAGAAATTCTAATAGATGACTTAATTAGTTATGTATGTGCATTATATAAAATGATTTCATTTTTAAACTAGCATATTTAATGCAAAACTTTATCAATTATGATGACATTGTAACATTGTTTTTTTTTCTTCTTGTTGATACATTCTTTTAATCTTATTTTGTTGCACATGAAAATAACTAAAATCAAATTGGACTTTTCTTGGTATTTGCAGTCATTGGTTGATAGTATTTGTTAATTTTGCTAGGATAAAAATCCAGTAAAGTTAATTATATACATATCACATACAGCTAGTGAATGACTCCAAATATACTTAAGTTGTCAAGCAAGATAATTACATCATTTTTTAACAAGTGCACAGATGCTG
This sequence comes from Acanthosepion lycidas, assembly GCA_963932145.1. NCBI lineage: Eukaryota > Metazoa > Mollusca > Cephalopoda > Sepiida > Sepiidae > Acanthosepion > Acanthosepion lycidas. The sequence continues at coordinate 80,375,892 of OZ010578.1, forward strand.
AGCCAATATATGGTATTAAAATAAAAATTTATACAAATGAATTATATCAACTGTGTTTGAAAAAATAGTTAAAAGCAATAAATAATCTTTGCATACATTTCTAAAGCTAACAGGATATTTTATCTCCATGTTCTTAAAATTAGGCACTAAAATTCATTTTAATTTTCACAAACCTATTTTTAAAATTATATTTCTTTTTATCTTTAACTGCTAAATATTTTTTTACTGTATGTCACAATCCATGCAGTGTGTTCATAGTTAATACAAACCAAAATAAATTATTTTAAAAACAATTTGAGAGAAAATTCTAATGGCATGAATTTCAACATCCATATGAAATTTATCCAAGTAACTAAATACAATTAGCTAAAGTTTATACCTGGGCATCATTTTGAAAAATGTTAATGATAAAATTCACCACCAAAGCAATTTTATAAAACTTTTAATGTCCTACCAGGATTCATTATTGGCAGCCACAATCTTAATAAGATATGCAGATGACACAGTGTTGATAGTAGGTACAGAAAAGAAACTACAAGACCTCCTGCAGAAGGTAGTGAAGGAAAGCCAGAAGAAAGGAGTAAACATCAATTGCAAGGCAGAATGCATGGTTGTCAGTGAAAGGGACATCCCAACATGTAAATTACAAATTTGAGATACCAAAATCAAACAAGTAAAACATCTTAAATGCCTAAGACAAATCAGAGCAAATGTAACCCCATGAGTGTCAACACAGACCGTTGGGAAACATTTATTTGTAGCAGGACTATGGACACAAGTGTCTCTCATGAGACTTTCACTTATGCGATCACACTTATTGTGCACATCTCCAGAGATATTACAAAAGGATCACCTGGAGGACTGATACAGAGAACCATTCAAAGATAAGAGCAGTGATGTATAATGTAGATCTAGAGTAACATCTTACAGCCATATCACATGAAATACGAGTTCTCATATGATCACTGAAGTTAAACAACATGAAGCTCGGTCAGTATCTAGATGGATAACCACTTGGAATACTAAGTGCTGCAAGTTTGGATGTGCAAATGGTGTAATCAATAACAGTTAGGAATTTGAAATCAGAGAGCCAAGTCCAATTCCAATATTTTTTGGCTTTAAATAACCTGCAAAAGGTTAACCCATAAAAAGCAAATCAATCCAGAACGTATTTGCCCATGATGCACAGGCCCAACTACTGGCATCATGGTTTGAGGTGCCTTAAGTTACAACATTTGTTCACCTTTGTTGTTTGCAGAGGGAACACTGAATGGTGACAGGTTTGTCATGAACAATGTTCCAGCCATTCTGCTGCTATTCCTGTAACAGGAAGGCAATGTGCTATTCCAACAATAGATGCTTGTATTATTGAACAAGCTCTCTAAGATGACAGACAATTTCCCTGGCCAACAGAATTGCCAGATCTGTCCCCTATTGAACCTGTATGAGACTTGATGAAGCAAGATCTGACTTGTTCAGTTAACACATCTACAAATTTGTGTTGTATCAACAGGTACAAGAAGCATAGAATAATGTATTATAGGATGATAGCCACCATCTGTATGAGTGTATAAATTCAAGATATATTAACACAAGGAGAATAAACAGTGTATTAACATGTTGGCTGTGAATGTCACGTTCTGCATATGTGATCATTTACTGTCATCCTATTACCTGTACACTTAATTATACACAAACTGCACGATATACAAGAACTTAACACTCATAAAATATATTTTTATTCACACACACACATTATTATATATATATATATATATATATATATATATATAATAAATAAATAAATGAATTTATTTTAATCTGACATTTTTATTACTTCAAACCTCACTATAGTGGATACACTATTTATATATATATATATATATATATATATATAGAGAGAGAGAGAGGAGGGAGAGAGTTAACTTCCTATTTGAATTAATGTGAACATATTTGTTCATGAAAATGCCAACTCAACACTTAATTTAAAAATAGTGGATCACTTTTTGGAGAGAGGAAAAAACATAACCCAGGAAATTTTAAAACAAACATTCTCTCTCACATACACACAAAAAAAATTACATTTTCCTTGTAAAAAAAGTATATCTTTAAATGTTTTTGTTAGCACTACACATGCTATCTGTTTCTAAATTATTCCTAAAATAGTGATTTGAATAAAATTAATAAAGCATGTACTAAAATCATTTTCATACACACAACGACGTTGCTCACTTAGTCAAAATTAAATAAAGAAAGAATATCACTAGACAAAATAGAAAAAAAACATTTGAGAAGCACAGAGCGACTCAACTGCTCTTGTCTAATATAATCAAGAGCCTCAGGTCATATTCCTACCCTTGCAATCCCAGGTATTCTCAGTCCCACCACACATTTCAAATTGTCATCTAGTATATTTTTTTTTTCCATTATAATTCTTAAATGGAAGGCACTTCAGCCTTCCATTTAAGAATCACATTACTATCACAACTCTGAACTCTTAAGATTCATGAATGGAATAAATGTCATTCATACATCTACAATGCCATCAAATACCTGCTAGCCTTCCACTTATTAGTCAACACAATAGCATATTAGAAGAGTAACATTCTAATTAGATGAAGCATTATTATTTTTGACGAGTATTTTTTTTTACCTTATTTCTGTTGCTTTTTGCCTCAAATCTCAAGCCATAAGTCTATAAATGTAAGCAGAACAAATCTGAAAGAAAGAATAAGCTTTCAGCGAGATTGGGACTTGTATCCTCAATTTTCCTTTTAGTAATTGATAAGGCAGCTGCCCTTGACAGACAGGCCCCCAATGATAAGGAAGGTGAGATCAAATCTCACTAGAAACTTATTCTCATTTCTGATCTGCTTATAAAGGATCACAAAATGACAAAGTGAAAGTTGCAATTAAAAGCAGCAGAAATAAAATTAAGGAAATAATTAAAAATAGGTTTAATGATGTTCAATATCAATTGAAATTGCATCATTTATGACCGATCTGCTTCTTGAGTCCTTTAATAGTTTTCATAACAAACTGGCCAAACATGTGTTTTAAAATACCATATATACTTGCGGATAGGTTGCCCCATCGGATAGGTCGCACCCTTACTTTATGGCTTAATAATGGATGATTTACTGTTGACTCACAGATAGGTCGTACTATAATTTGGGGAGTTACACAGCCCTTTTTAAATGTAAAAGTTATATATCTACCTTTATTTCAAAAGTTATGATTATTAATACACTTTTGCAGTTAAAATACATTTCATCAATCATCATGTAAACAAAAAGTAACTGTTGTACTAGTATTTTTATATTTACTGCATATTATTTTTATATTGAGTCAACTCAACAAAAAAAAAAAAATAAATAAAATAAAAATAACTACTGAAGAAAATGTTATGATACATTTAGAAAAAAGTGCTTATTTCTATATCAATTTACATTTTTAAAATTCATTCAGAACAGAATCCACAGCTTTAGTGTTTATGGGTAACATTTCCGATTTCTCAGAAATCATGATGACAAGGTAGTGTGGTTTTATATTTATGTCGAACAGATAGGTCGCACCCCTAATATGTTGTGAAATTTTTGGTAAAAAAAGTGAAACCTATCCGCAAGTATATATGGTAATCCTTGAAAGCATAGTGCAGCAATTTTTTTTTTTTTTTTTTTTTTTTTTTTAAGATGTCTGTTCATACAAAATCTTATGTCTCTTTTTTTTTTACTTTTATATTGCCAAGTACAATTGTACCCTTTCATTAGAAGAGGCTTAGTACAGGCTTTAAAAAATTTTTATACCTAAATCAAATTATATATGTATAGCAATACAAACTGATAAAAATTATATAAAACAAAACAATTTTGATTACAGGAATTTTATGATTATAAAAAAATAAAATAAAAGGTTTCAATATATTGATAAATTGTCATATAGACTCAGTAAATTGTAAATTCCAGCCTAGTCTGATGCATTCAATTTTGCACTAATGCTCTTCAGGAAGACATGAATCAATCTTTTTTCCCTCCAACTATGGGTTAAACAGCCAGTAGACTAAGCTCTCTACACTTGAGTGATGACAAAGTCTAAAAGAAAGCAAACTGTAAAACTTAGGGTGATAGAAAAATCACTCCACTAACTTTTCCAAGAATCATGAAAATTCACAGATAAGTAATCTGTGGAGAGCCATGATTGCCTATGGCATTAAAGAAAAAAGTACTTCATATTCCATATTTAAAAATCCATAAGTACAGAACTAAACTGAACAGGAAGCATCCAATTACAGTGAAAAGTATCTTAGACTTGAAAACCATTTTGAAATACTCATAAGTGATCCTGTACCAAACTTGGTTTGGTGAAACTTATTAAAGAGAACTTTCATTTATGATTAAAACATGAAAGAATGTTAATTATAACAGTGATGCAACAATGAAATAACTTAGCACCAGATTTGCCTAAAACCAAGTCACTAAAAACTAACAATATTTATTAAGTATTCTTTTGTAAAGTATTGAAAAAAATGTTTTTTTCAGTAAGGTTAACCCTGTACAAGGCCCAGGGGTCATTTGAGGTAGACGGCTACATTAAGAGGTAGTTTATATGGATAGGAAGGGAAGATAATGGTTGACTCCAGACTTAAACCAGTTAAGATTGTCGTGATCAGGGAAACATCCTCTTGGGAGTCTGTTCCACAGGGCAGTGGTACACAAGAAAAAGCTGTTTGAGTGGAACTTACTTCTCACCAATGGAATATAGAGGGAATGTGGGTGGTTTGCTGCTATGTAAGTGGTATGACAGGTCCTAGCCATGAAGGTTATACCTGGCAGATGAGGCAGATATTTATAACTCAAGGTATCATAAATTCTTAGGACCACAGTTGGCAGAGATTAGAAAGATCATACTGTGCGCATGCTTTTCGGATCAAAGCAAACATTATGTATTCCTAAGTTAAACCATTTCTATTAAATTCATGGTATAAGCATTGAACATAGCACATCTGACTAAAATGTAGATTCATTACTAATTGATACCAAACTGGTGTAAAGTAGAACATTATAGTATTTTCTTTACTGTATAGAGTTTTGCTTTCCCAGTAAAAGAAAGGAAAACCATACTGAAAGCAATCATCATCATAATGCAAATGTGACTGGGAGAACAATTATTTGCATAGAAGGAAGGATTTGGGTTGGCTTAAAAAAATGATTAGTTTATGTATTTTATTATGAAAAATCATTAGGGATAAGAGTAATGTAATATAAAATGGTTCCTGCAATATGGATTAAGCAGATAGGTACAACTGCAAATCTCTTTTCCTGAACTAATTTACAGATTACAATTTAATGCCCTAATTATTTAAAGTAATAACCATAAAAAAGTATACTTGAAGGGGAGAAAAGAAAAAAAGTATACTTGAAGGGGAGAAAAGAAAAAAAGTATACTTGAAGGGGAGAAAAGAAAAAAAGTATACTTGAAGGGGAGAAAAGAAAAAAAGTATACTTGAAGGGGAGAAAAGAAAAAAAGTATACTTGAAGGGGAGAAAAGAAAAAAAGTATACTTGAAGGGGAGAAAAGAAAAAAAGTATACTTGAAGGGGAGAAAAGAAAAAAAGTATACTTGAAGGGGAGAAAAGAAAAAAAGTATACTTGAAGGGGAGAAAAGAAAAAAGTATACTTGAAGGGGAGAAAAGAAAAAAAGTATACTTGAAGGGGAGAAAAGAAAAAAAGTATACTTGAAGGGGAGAAAAGAAAAAAAGTATACTTGAAGGGGAGAAAAGAAAAAAAGTATACTTGAAGGGGAGAAAAGAAAAAAAGTATACTTGAAGGGGAGAAAAGAAAAAAAGTATACTTGAAGGGGAGAAAAGAAAAAAAAAAACTGGTTTTGAAATTAATATTTTTTTTTAATAATAATAATAAAAAAAAGACAAGATTTCCTTAAGCTTTTAAAAAGGTAAGGCTTTTTCTTGGATCCTTTGATAAGAACACATTTTTTTTTTTTTTTATTAACAAGAAAATAATTTTAAAAATATCGGAACACCTGCTCCCCACAAACAGCAAATTCTAAGAGATTGGCACTAAAGAGAATATAATCAAGGTTAAGGAATAAAAGTAACCAACAAAAATTTTATAAGCATTACAGTTATAAAAAAAAAAAAAAAAAAAAAAAAAAAAATGGAGAATCTAAATGGTTTTCATAAATGTCTAAATAATAAGTACACAAAATACATTGAGCATTTGAGTTCAACTCAGTGAAGTTGGGAGAATTAAGCAAGATGTATAACAAACAAAATTTATGAATAAATAATGTAAAGTTATGCTGCCAGTTTGTTGCTGTCTCCAGAGCTTTTTGTCATCATGAATATGTCAACAGACCAATTGTCTCATCTTTGTCCAAAGTCAAAGACAAATTGACTAGCATAAAAACATCAAGTTTGTCTAACAGTTGCACGAGTATGCATATTTTCCCATTTCTATGCTTTGTGACATCTCTAATAGCCACTATAGATTAGATTGCTAAGAAAGTTCTTAAATAATGTTTCAGAAAAAATTGAATTCTCTTTATATGATCTATAATATTATTTCAATATGACAATGGGAAACTAAAACACTCTTTTTCAAGAAGTCATAACAATTTGCAGATTAAAGAAAGCTTCAGAGAGTCATGATCACCTATGCCTTGAAGGAATATGGCATTATATATATATAAGGAGCAAAAACAAACAATTATAATTTTTTAAATGTTTCCTCATTTCTCCTTATCCTATCATTTTATCAGATTCCAATCCATATGCATGTCACCTTGAGAGACATAAATTAATATTTTATATAATTTATGCTTTATACACAATGGATAATTCAAAAATTAAAGAAATTCAATCAAGGAAAAAAAACAGTTTACCCTTTTTTGTAGTAGTTTCCTTTGGCAGATATATAGTAATCTTACAAAAGTAGCAGAAAAATGCTGTACTACATGTGATTCTTGCATTTTGTTCAAATTCTCCAAACTCTTGGATAGTATTATTTTCATTTAGATTCCCAAGAATTTTCATGTGGGTTTGAAAATATAGAATTTGTACAAATAGACTTAATCAAATTGTTGGTAGAAAAAAGTTTTATAAACTTCTGACACAGATAATCCTCCTGACCCCACCTTTCTTATATTGTGATCATTTTACTTAAAGTTCTTTTTTTCTACGTTTCACATGAAATATGGGAAAATTTCCAACATATTTCTGTGAAATTTTCACTTTCAAAAATCAGTTTATAATTATAGCTTAAATATATGGAATAAAAGAATGTGTCAGTTTAAACTGATGCCAGGATTAATAGCTATTTCTCTTTAATTATTTAGAAAATTCTCTGTTCAATTTGTTAAAGCCATGATTTGGATATTTAAATTTTATCTTAAGCTCAGTGCCCAATAGAAATGATTGTGATCTCATCAGAAAATGACCCAAGAACTTTGAACCTGTATGCTAACAATGCAATGGAAAGCTATTGTCTAGGTGATAACAAGCAATTAATCTGTAAATACATGACAATGAATGATATTCTGGAGGGGCCCAAGATAATCAAAAGAGTTGATCAAAGAAATAGCATTAATACAAACACTAAGCTTTTGTTCCTGATGCACAAAGCTTGTACTCAAACTACAAACACTTAGGAATTTCTCATTAAGTGAAGCTCTATATAGCAAGAACCATAGACACACTTCAGTTGGGAGCAGCAGTCAATGAAAAGAGAAGAGGGTTATTAAGCTAGAATTTCAAATTTGACCTTACCATTATGACCACACATAAGTGGAAAACCCACTACAAAAAAAATCAGCAAACATTGCAGACACTGCAAACATGTTTGGGGCAATTTTCATTTCCTAGAATTTACAATCATTAATTTTTATTTCCATTGAGGCCAAGATTACACGGACATTGTTTAATGTTTAAACCTTTTACTCTTTATCTTGTTTCAAAAAGAAAATGATATCACTGCAGAAGTTTGTGTAACTTATGTGACTAAAGTATTTCTGTCACACTGCATCTTTACAGGCTGACACAACAGCCCATGGCTTCCAAACAGTTGTCTCCCCAATTTCACTCACAAGGCTTGGGTTACAAAAATAAAATGCTATTTCCACTTGCAGAAGATTGTCTAATTCACGTGACTAAAGTATTTGTCACTCTGCATTTTTATGGGCTGACATGACTGACCCAGGCTGTTGGGAGATGGATATTTTTTATTAATTCATTATCTCTAGATGGATTGACAACCAAGGCCAAAAAAGTATCTTCCCATTAGCACAACCATTGACAGTTTCCAAACAGTTATGTCTACCCAATGTTACTTACAAGGCTCAGATCAACTTCTGGTGTAGTTTACAGGCACTTTCTCCAAGGATACCAAAAGCTGGAATCATCTACTAAGGATGATATAACCTAGAAGTAAACTTTTTGAACTGATCAACAATGGTGAGATTTTAAACTGATCACTTAGTCAGAATGCTAATGCTCTAACCATTCAGCTGCACACCCATATTTCATCAGAGATGGGCCACAAAGGAACACTAGCAATATCAGTCTTTGTGTACAAATCTATCTTTAACTAATATATGACCCCAAAGAAGATTGATTGCCTAACAGACTACACAAGAGATTCAGAATATTCCTAAATACATTGCACTTAGCAATGTGATTGTATAATCAATTATAAAATATGTCTCAAGACAGATCAGTTTGCCAAGAGATACTTTAGTGTTCTCAGTATTCTCAGATGAGCATCCATCTGATTATTAACCAGCCATAGATTCAGCTATCAAGTAGATGCAACCCACTGAAAGTGAGACTTCTAAAATTCTGGATTAATGTCAGTAACACTTGTCAAGTCTTATGGTAGAAAACAAAGATTTTCAAACTAGCATAAAGAAATTTTTACTTTAACAACTTGTAAAATCTACAATACTGATGCTTTAAATTTTGTTGGTATTTTTGACAGTTTAAATTCTTTGATTCCTTAATAAGACCTGATAAAAAAAGGAAGAAGGAAATCTGTTATGAACTATATTTTATTGATAATTTAAAATGTTGTCTGTCAAAATGAGTTCAAAATTACTTCATAGGTAATGACAAGAAAGAAAGGGTGTATTTTCTTGATCCACTCAAAGAAATAGTTACTTATGACAGCAAAGCAATACCCTACTGAATCAGATATTTGCAAACTATTGTCATGAATAACAACTTATAATTCTGATTCAAATAAACCTTGAAATAATGAGAATATTTTATTTTAACTATTTGTGTAAAAAGACAATTGTGTCAACTTTTATCTGTTATAATTCATTCAAAAGGTGATTCATTTGAAGTTTAATTGATGAAAGAAAAAAACTACAATGTGACCAGCAAAAAATGAGAAATCTGAAAAGGAAATAATCACAAAATAAAACAAAGTTTAATATCCTCACATTTTGGCAAATATGTCAAAAAGAAAATACAGAAATATTCTATTCAAGGAATATGACAATTCTTGAAAAGATTAAAACAAAAGCTTTTTATTCTATTTTAAACTTAATGTGAAGCAAAAATACATTCCCAAAATAGTTCTTTAAAAAAAATTAAATATAGAAACAAAAATTGTGTATTTATTGATTAAAAAAAAATAATATATTTTTTTAAAATTCTGTGTTTTGAGAGCTCTAAATATTTTATATGGAAATTTTTGGAAATAAGGATTAACATTATTATATACCTTTCGTTTTGGACAAGTATACTCATTTTGGTTGTTGTATTCACATTTTGGTCATTGTACACTCCCAGCCTTATCAGGTAACTATTGTTCCTGATAAGCTTCTTAGAATTTTGAATTGGATCCTTTAATCAATCTACAGGAATAGATTGTTCTCATACCGACTAAGCATGGAAACAAGAATTATATCAATCTACCTATTAGAATTGAATAAAGAGTTTGGTTTAAAATTGTCAGGGTACAATGGCTAAAATGTTGTGAGTATAATAAGCAACATATTAAATTAATATTAAAAACACATTCAGGCAATGAATAAAGTAAAAATTATAGACAAAACCGACATTTTCATTATTCTCATATTTAAAGTCCTTACTAGAATCTCCCATATTCAAGATTATATCATTTTAATTTTTACTTTTAAAACCTTTAGGGGTAAAGAATTTGTGTTGAAATAAAAGAATGACAGTAAAGTATTTTTTAATAATTAACTGCATTGTTCAAATTTAGTTTTATATAATTTGACTGTTATTAAATCATTATATTAAAAAAAGAAAATAAAATTCTTTAATTCATGTTAATTTCAATTTATCTTTTTCACTGAATATGCAGAAAATTGATTTTATTCAAAGATATACATGAATTAAAATGCGCAGAAGGAAATGGGATACAAAAATCGACATTTCAAATCAATTGTAATTTACTGACAAGGAAGTATGAAGTACAAAACCAAATGATAATAACCTTTACATTCCAAAAAGCCCATATTGTTCCATTTATATTGAAAGTAGATTTAGTGATAAGTTAAAAATTTGAAACAAAAAAAGAAAATATCATCTAAATATTGAAAATTTTCAAGGCTCATTTTCTTTTAATTTTTCTAAGCTATATAATCTGAATATATGAATAATGTTAAATGACAAATGTATCACTCAAAAATGTGTCTGTTTCATTCCAGTTTTTACAATAAGAATGTTCTTCATCAGAACACATTCATAATTCTAATACCATATTTTAGTTAACAGAACTGAGAGTGGAGTGGATGTGCAAGTAGTATAATGTAATGTGGTGTAATAGAGCTAAAAGTGTTCAAGATCTGGCTGTAACATTGACTTTGCACTGATGCCTTTAGAAAAGGCATGAATTGATTTCTTCTATCCCCTCTAGGAGTTAAATAACAGGGTAAACGGAGCTTTTAAGATTTGGCTGGTGGCCAGTCTAGGAGATGAAAAACTTTGAATTCAAAATCATGCAACAGAACAATTCACAGATATTAAAGAAAAATAATCTATAAATAGCCATGATTGCCTACTATCCTGAAAGGACTTTGCATATTATATATTGCACATGAGCGTGCAGACAAGTGCACACACAAACACAGAAGAAAATTTACACCAGTGCTAAATATGTAAAAAAAAGAAAAAAATTGGGAAAATATAAGCAATGAATTGCTGATACACCCTGAAGAGTGGATGAACAGGTTTGTCTATAAACTCTGGAGTTGGGATGCTGAAGGTAACATCAATCAGCTAATTGACAAATTTTATTCACATTAATCCTATATATATATATATATATATATATATATATATATACATATATATGCATGCATGAAATCCAAATTTTCTCTTCTGTATGAGCACTGTGTTGATTCTTAGTAACCTGGAATGTCTGTTATGGAGCTTAAAACTAAGTCATGCATATTATGTTTTCTGGTAACTCACTATTGTAGCTTTATGCCAGACTAAGCAAAGTCTGATATCTTCTAGTAAGCTGTATTTATTAGTGTTTCAAGTCTTCAGCATCCCTAATAGAAATATTAGAATGTTCACAGAGATCTTCAATATTTCTAGCTAATATTGAATTTCTGATATTAAAAAAATGTTCTTAAGTAAATGTCTGGTTTATAAGAAATTTTGCAAAACAAATATAATCAGTCAATGATAATTATTATAACTCTGTACTACCTGCTGCATGGTTGGGTCATCAGTGACTAAATCTGTTCCCCACAAGGCTGTTCTAGTGAGAAGTGTGACTAGACACTCAGCAGGATTAAAAACAAGACCTGTCAAAGGGCAGATGAACCTTCTTGTCAAGTCAATAGCCATATAGCACAATGGGATAGACTGGGCTCCATAGTTATATATATGGCCAATGCAGTGATAATACAGCAATGCTGGGCAAATGGCTTTTAGACTGAAATTAACAGCCATTGCAGAGGGTTACCTTGATGGAATCAATGGCTAGATGTCCATGATCAAGGTGAGCCTTCAAGATGAAGGACATTGGCTGTGGTTTAGACCAGGGAAAGGCCCCACCATGCCTACTTGCCCAAAGCAGGGAGTGACCCTATGAGCACACCTGGTCATGGGACATGATGATCTTGATGATTTCAGATAAATATCTATATTTTAGAATTATATGAATAATGTAGTCACGAGATCAGGGCTCAGTTAGGAACAGCAAAATCTGTACATAGGTTCTTTAACATCCTATAGAAAGAGTGTGCTCTTTGTAAAAACATTAAGTCAAAACTACTGAAGACCTTGGTGTGGTCAGTGGCACTGTATGGCTGCAAAACCTGGATACTGAAAGCCACCAATATTAATAAAATGATGTCTTTCACGATAACGTTACAGACAGGCATCAGCTGGATGAACCACAAAAAACGTACAGGGAGGAGTGGATTCATGCCTATGTGCAAAATGAATGCAAAATGTTCCAGTTGGAATTTGAATATAGTTCATTGATTTCATTATCCAGACTGTTAACCATTAGGCTACACCAACACGTCAATTATTCATTATATCATAATTTACTTGGAATTAGAAATTAAAAAAAAAACAAAAAAAATCATGGACTTATTTTTCTCTGTTGTCTGGTACAGTATAATCAAATTTACTGTGATAATTCCATAGTAAAACATTTAAATAAATGTACCTATTGAAGATATACTTGGGTGTAAAAAACTTAGTCAACTTAGATATAGGGTCCTGAATCACCAAACAAAATTTAAAATTAATCAGTGTTGCTCATAGAATTTGCAAGAAAATAATTTGTTATTCCATCCCAAGAAACTTAACAATTGCATTATTTGCAGACATGCAGAATTAAAATATTGAAATAGACAAACTCTTTTCCTTTTTTCTTCTATTTAAATCTCCTGTGTATTTATGTTTTTATCATGCTAAAACATTCCTTAAAACTGTAAAAATAAACTATGACATACACACATTTATTTTGTAACTAATGCTGTATATGCCTGCATGTCATTAAGACAAACTTTCTTAAATAGTCTAACTTGTTCCAAAGTTTTAGCAAGAGTTGAAAATTATTTGAAATTTCCAACTGGGACCAAATGCAAAATTAAAATGCTGCATTTTAATTAACTTATATGTACATTTATATTAAACACTCATAATTATTAAGAAAAGATTTCCATGAAGAATTTAAAAACACCAGGTCCTCAAAATAATCACAAAAAGCAGAAAGAAAGTATTAGGTTGGTGCAAAAATAATGTCGTTTTCTCACATAGTAACATATGTGAGAAAACGACATTATTTTTACACCAACCTAATACTTGAAACATTATCTGTTCCAGTCTATTTCAGGTAAGAAAATAAAAAATTGTCTTTATACAAATTTGTCTAATGATATATTATAAACTAAAACACAAGCACAAAATGAAATAATAAATGACAAAGAAAAAAGCATAAAATCTGCCAAATTTTAAGATAACATTTCAAAATACCAAATTTACTAATGAAAATAATTTCTCATTATGAAAGAGTGCAACAAACATTGGTGTGGTAATTAGTTTAAGCATCTGTAAAAATAATTACAAAACTTGACATTATTAAATAATTGGATTTAATCATTTGACAAGAACAGATATCAACAGTTGTTTTTTTTTTTTAATTCATTTTGTAACTAAAAATATAAATTTTAAAATAAAATAATCATAATCTTGAAATATAGGGGGGGGGGATCAAGAAACTGAGGAGACAAACATGAAAAAATGAATACTGAGATAGGATGAGATACAAAGAAATACAAAATCAGTAGGGGTTGTAAATTTTTAATGAGTAAAAAAACAGAAGACAAGAAAAAAAGAGATACTCTAAGAAGTCTTTTTGCCTATTAGACACTTTTTTTTTGAGTTAGAAACTTTCCAGATATATGAATTGAATGAATAAAAATGCCAAATAAAAAGACCTAGAGAGAAAAGAAATTAAATGAAATCACTAGGGATTTTAATTGTTTTACTCTTCAAAAGTCTATTAGTTAAAAAAAAAAAAAAAAAAAAAAAAAAAAACTTGAATATTTTTGACTTACAAACGCCCTTTGGAATCTTTTTATGCTTCTCTAGACTAAGTGGTTATTTTTAGCAAATTATTTACACGCGGACACAAACGATTAGTAAGTTAAGATTAAAAAGAGATTGAAAGAATATATGAAGAAAAATCAAAGAAACAAGTTAATTCAATTTAAAAAGAAAAAAATAAAGTAGTATTAAAAAAAACACATTAAGGTTGATCAAAGCTGGAAGAAGGATATTGCAAAATAGGAATTTCTAAACACGAAGACAACTCTTCTCTGCCAATCTGTCACTCCAGTTGACATTTACAACAGCTATTACTACTACTACTATTATAACCAGCAATTTCATTCATTCACACATTCATTCATAACCAAATGACACCGATGACAGTTCCCATGACCTTATATAAAACCTATGCCGGCTGACAATGTTGAAACGGCAATAGTTTATCATTTCAATTTCATTTCTACAATATTACCAAGATCTTTGTAACTAAGATTTAATTAAATTAATATTAGAGAAACTACAGTTACTGATAACAGTCAAAGCCAAAGGAATTTCGTTGAAGCATCTCTCTACTACACTCAACACTGGAACTAATTTTGTAAATTTTATTCAATTTCAATTCTTGTACTTAGAAAAAAAAGTTTTTTTTAGCATTATTTTATAAACCTTTTTTTTTTTTTTTTCACAATATCAAAAAGTGTCACAAATAAAATAAGAACTTATTCCAAACGTAAAATTTGTTAACTGTTTGGTGATTGTCACATTGTGGCCTACGATTTTTTATTTTATTTATTTATTTATTTTTTTTTACATAATTTTGTCAACTTTCTTTTCAGTTAAAAAATATCAATGAAACCCCATTAAATAACTAAAAAAAAATAAAATTATAGAAATTAAAAAAGAACATTTTAAGAAATATCTTGTCCTCATTAGAAAACTTTCAAGACAGTAAAACAAAACTTGAATTAGTTGAATTAAAAGAAAAAGACAAACTATTTTGATTGAATAACAAAAAAAAAGGTAAAGAAAGTCGTAGTAACTTACTTACAGTTAGGAACAGGCGACTTCTTTTTTATATGCATTCTTAAAAGGTAATCAAAGTTTGTTTTTTGTTGTTTTTTTTGTTGTTTTTTTTTTTTGTTGATTTGGTGTTGAAAAAATCCTTTTAACGTCAGGAATAAGTAAAACAAAGAATTTAAATAATTTTTCTGAGTTCAGTTGTTCTTAACAACGAATCACGTAGAAATATTTTCTTTCTTTCTTTCTTTGCGGTACGAGTAAAAATATTTTAAATTTTCCCTTAAAATAAGTTTTCAAGAGATTAAAGTTCCTGAAAATATTTTTTTTTAGCCCAGTAAGAATGATTCCTACTCAAGTAAAGAAAATTTAAAATAAAGTCTTTTAGAAAAGCAAACCAATGGTTTAAAAAATTGTAAGTAAAAAAAAAAAAAAAAGAAAAAAAGAAAAAGAAGCCAAAGTGAAAGTAAAAAAAAAAACTTTCACCTTCCAGGTTAGAGTATATTTTTTTCAACAAAGAAAATTTCTTTTAAAACATTCGTCTCTCTTTTCATGAAATAAAAATCGGCGTTTTTAAATGAAAATAACTCATTAAAAATTCTTAATCGGAAAAAAAAAATCTTATTTTACTATTTTTAACACCTGGAATTTAATACGTCTTTTTGACAAAGTCTTCCAACTCCTGGTGTGCCTTTTCTCTCCCCGATCTGATCCACTGTGTAGCTTGTTGTTTCAGCGTTACAGACTAACTATTTGTCCATTCATCCCTGTGTCGCTTTGCAGGTTAAACTAATCAATGGAAATTTCTATCAACTGACTAAACTGCTGTCTTCTTACATCAACATCAGTGACAAACAGAAGAGATCCAAAAGTGAGGGAGGGGTGTACGTTTCACTTGCGCGCATACTGGAAGAGTTCATTTATGAACGGACTGAAAAACTGAGGGGAGTACAGGTCGAACCTTTAATATTACTATTGATACAAAAAGTCGCAACTGATTCTTTAATATAGTCGCGTGGTATGTGATATTGTAAAAAAAAAAAAAAAAAAAAAATGCTTATAAAACACTACAAAAACGACAAAGAACAATATTTTTTTGTTATGGCTTAAAGAATGAAAGTGAAAGTGAGTGGGGGTTGATTATTTGACAACACCGAAGGCCTTAAGGGATACAAAGGTAAGAAAAGTGGGGGGGGGGACTAGGAATTAACCTGTCAGCTACGGAAATACTTCATGAGGCTTTTGTGAGTTGTTTAAAAAGCGTATCCACAATGTGAATTTTCCTAGTTATTTCATGTACAAAGGGTGGATGCTGAAAAGTTCTCGGCCCAACAAATTTGTCAAAAGATCAGATTTTTTTTTTTAAGGTCTTCTTGGCCTGGTTGACTATCAGCGCCCCTTGTATTTATTCTGCAAATATATAGAATCCACAGGGCTCACAGTAATCAGTAAATTCCCTGATAATTCCCTGAAAAATCCCACTGATTTAGGGAGCATCACAAAACAGACAGTAGTAGCTGTGCTCCAGCACAGGTAAAGGGAATGAATGGACAAAGAAACTCAGTTTTATTCAAATTTTCTTGATCATAGAAATCAAGTATATCATTTATATCACATAAATATCATTTTGCATTTATTTTCAAACAACTTTTAATTAAATATATAATGATCATATCCGATGCATGTCAAGTTGCATTAAAAAATTCCTTGATTTTTCTTTTAAGAAAAGTGACTTCTGTAAATTGCCTGATTTCCACGATTTCCAAGTTGACTGCAAACCCTGATCCATGGCTAATAAAGTGGTTGGTAAAATTTGCCTCCAAGAATAATTGGGAGGATGGGGAAGAAGAGAGTACGAGAAAATATCTTATTTCTACCAGGATATTATCAGCTAACTGCAAAGATCTGAAAATGTGAATGAGAAGCAAAGAGAGTGTTCCCAAGTATGTATGGGTGACAGGATTCAGTATATGGAAAAAACAAATGTTGATAGATTTTTTAAGAATTGAAAGTCAAAAGGTAGGTTAATATGAAAGTAGTGTATTTCCTTTTAGAGAGAAGACAGCAGATGCAATTTCATTGATATGTGATTGAAGGTGACAGTTTCATAGAGAAGAATAA
>OZ010578.1:80398090-80453090 GCA_963932145.1 Acanthosepion lycidas
TTAGGTGTATGTTAATCTGGATAACCTCTGGGGAAATTCAAACTAAACTCTTTATGTATGAGGTAGACTTCTTATTCCACTGTCCATGACTAGAGACTTCCTCTTCTTCTTTTTAGTACTGCTCAGTTATTGCTTATCCTGTTTTCACGGTCTGATTTTATATAATCTGGGCCAGGGATTGAACTAACAATAACTATGCCACCCAATTCATAAACCAATGCTTTAATCTGTAGGAAGGTTGGATGGCATAATGCCAAAATGTTGTGATAAGGATATTTAGTCTGAATGTACATATTTATATCATATTGACATAAGTAATCATAAAGCAAACATTTTTTTTGTTTTATTTTTTACTTTTTTTTTTTTTTTTAATACCAATTGTGTATTTGGTTACTGTAATTTAATTATATATATAATACCCTGAAGATCTGTTTACGTGAAATCTAGCTAGGTTGTTCTTGGCTCTTTAGGATTTTTTCATATATCATAAAAATAATAATAAATAAAATGACTGTCATGAAACATTGTATTATAAAGAGTATAAGCTTTTTAAATTTTGGTAAAAATCACAAATCATTCAATAATTTACATTCTTTTAATGTTCCCCCAGCACATTTCAAAGTTAAACAGTTGTTGGTGGAACTCAGCTGAAGAGTAAAACTTTTTTTTTTTTTAAATATTTTCCTTTGGTAAGAAAAACTTTCCCAACTAGTAATTATCTTCACTTTTTTTTTCTTTAATTTAATAAATTAAAAAAATGTTTGCAACAATAATGTAGCCTCAGAACTTAGAAGACAAACACTTCTGGCCAGTTCAGTAAATTTGAAAAATTCCAGAAATTTTAAAAAATTGAAAAATAAGATCCAATTTTTTATTTGAATAGTTCTTCTCATTTTATGTGAGAGAGTAGTACTTAGTAGCAGGTGAAATATTAATTATCCATAATTATACAATGAAAAAAAAAATTTTTATGCATCATCAATAATATTCACATCAACAATATCATCAATAATTTAATTAATTGGTAACAACATACTTCTAATTAAAATTTAAACAGAACTGATTACAGCTTTTCAAATATATCTATACTAATATAGGATTTTACAAGTTTTGCACAAACTGCTTGATAGAAGAGTTTCTACTTTTCATAGATGTTCAAGACCATAATATAACAAGTTCAAAAACTGAATTGAATAAATAATCTGTTTCAAATAGGTCCTCTTTCACAATAAGGGAGATAACTAGAAATATTTATAATTTTATGGAGGTATTTTTTTTTTTATTTAGAATGGCAATTAAGATATAAATTAATGATGCAATGAGATATTTTAAGATTCACTCTTCTATTTTGTTTTTGGCACATGCAGTTTGAGTTATCAATTCCTAATGTTGCTTTTACTCATAAGCATCCACTGATTTATTTCTGAAAGTAAATCATTGATGACTAAAAAAAGTGTAATGTTATATTGTTAACTGATTTTTTTTTTTAAATAATATACTGATATTTGTTTATAATTCTCATCACATATTTATATTGTCTTCAATGTGTTATCAACCAGCTTAGAAATGTTTTTAGCCCCAAAATGTTCTTAATATTTAGATTCTAAATTTTAGTTTAAAATTTGTTTATGCTTTTAATTTTAAGCTCAAATGTTCAAAAATATGAAAAAAAATTTTAACTAACTTTTTATCTTAAAAGAAAAAAAAAAAGCATATCTTAGTTAATATTCAAAATATGAACTTTTGACTGATAAAAAAATAATTCTAATATAAATATTGTGATTTTAGATTTGAAAAATAAAAATGTTTTTAAAATAAAATTCTTTTTAAAGTTTAAAATCATATCATGCAGAGTGAATGAACCCCATTAAAAAAAAATATAATTTTTTTTTAAATAATTTTATTTTCAACATATTCAAAATTCAAATTAAATATCTTTTACTTACATTTCTTTCTTACTTGTGGCAACATCCACAAAGATTAGATTGGATCGAGGTTCTTCTCGCTTCTTCAGAACTATTTTCCCTTGTTTTACCTTTTCTATAGAAAATAAGGTCAGATACTTTATTTAAGGGATTCGCACAACACTCAGTCATCCTCCCGAATCCTAACAGCGAAAAAAGCCTAAAGAAAAAATAGTTTTACCTTTGAAACGCTTGCTTAGTGAAGCGTTTCCAAATAAAAGTAGGTTTCTAATTAAGTTTTTAAAGCAAATATTAACAACAGACAGGCTAATGTTGAATTACATTGTATTGTTTGTATAAAGGAAAGATTATTAAAAAATATATAATTTTAAGTTTTTAACTTTTTAAGTGTGCTGAAACGAACAACCTTAGAAATGTGTTACGAAGTAAATCTGAAAAAAACATTCTCGCATATCGATCTTTTCTTTGCTCTAAAATTAAAAAAAAACAATTGCCTAGATATTATTGAGGCATAAAAACTCAAATATTCAAATAGAAAGTAAATACAGCTCAATTTTAGAGGGAACAACATATTTTCCTCTAATATTTCTTTCATGTGTGTTCTAGGTAACTTTTCAACGTCAGCAGAATTAGGGATGAAGATCATAAGACTTAAAAATAGTGTTCATGCGGTTTAATAATCATTCAATCAATAGTTACCAAAGTTTTTCTTGCTTTTAAATCGCAAATAAAAGATGAAGAGACAAAGTCAGTTAAAGTAAATAGTAAGTAATTGTTTTGTTGTTTCTGTCTTGTCACAACGATACTGGAAGTACTGTACTATAAAAGTAAAAAACCAATAAATACTTTCTTTCTTAGTCAACATCCAAACTGGTCATGCACACACAGACACACGCACTTTGGAGCATGATGAAGAAGAAGGAAAGAGTAATAATGGTGAATAATAAACGATAATGAAAAAAGAATTCACGAAAAAGCATTTTTCTTTTCTTTTTAAAGGGTTTGTTCGATATTATCAGGGGAAAAAGTAACTTATGAATTTATTTCATACCGACAGTAACGTTCCCTTTTTTCTTTTTTAATTTTTTTGTTTTTTTTTATAGAAAAAACAGATTTTTTTTTGAGGTTGCTAAAAAATAAAAGTTTATTTATAAACAAATTTTGTTGAAAGACATGGAGAGTTCCAGTGTTTCTTGGACAGTCTTTGGATCAAATTACCGAAATAAGTTGATTAAAATAATTCTAGTAAAAAGAAATGATTTTATATTCTCTAAAGACTCAAAGTCAAACAAGATAAAATTTCGTCTTGCAAAGTAAATGGTAACCATCCATATTTTCGGATCTGCTAAATATTTTAGTTTAGTTAATTTATTTTTGTAATTTTGTACCTTGACAACCAATACATTGACTGTTTAAACACTAACAATAATGTAAACACGAGAAAAAAAGTTTTGTCTTAGAATTAACACAAACAAAAACAAAAAAAAAAAAAAAAGAAAAAAGAAGTAAAATCATTCAAAATTCACAAGGGAATTTCTTTGGGACTTGAGTTGAAAACAAAGAATCTTGTTGACAAAAACTTGTAAACAATAAAAAATAAAAAAAAACTTAAGTTCAAAAGCCAAGTAAAACAGTAAATCGATACAGAAATTGAAAAGAAACAAGCTCAAGCAATTCCATAAAGAAGATAATACAAACCTTATTCATTATTTACATAAAAATAAAATACACAGCCTATCTCGTAAAAAGCGTTTAGTAATTAACAAAAAGAAAAAGAAGAAAAATGAATATTATATTGAATATTCAATTCGCGCAGATTACCTACCACTAAATCCGGAAAAACCATTTTTTATACAACAAAGTTACAAAATTCATATTGAACTTACTTACCCCACTTGGATTTTTTTAAAAGTTTCTGTCGTAAGCAAGTGAAAAAATAATAAAACGAAAGTGGGGGGAAAAAGAAAGGAAAAGTGTTCTCTACGTTGTAAGTACGCGTGTCTTGTATAAAGTTTCCACTCAACCAGGGTGGTGTCTTTCTCTTTTCTTTTTACGGGGGTGGGGGGTAAAAAGATGTACTAAATAATTACACTACTACACTACAATAAAAGAAGATTCACAAAGCAAAAAAAAAAAAAAAAGAACAGGGACAACAGTTTCGCATAGTAAAATTAACGTCTAGTTCCACTTTAGACGAATTTATAAAAGAAAAAATAAAATAAGTGGAGTGGACAGGACACTCTTGGATAACTTTTAGTTTTCACCCCCCGATTTTTTTTGTCTTTTCGTTTTTACTGCCGTCAGTATGGGTGTGCAACAACACCGCGTAACTTGTGTTTTCCACCACACAGTTTCATAACGTAAGAAGCGCACACGTACGTCTTTACACGCCTCCTTAGGGAGACCTTCTTTCTATGAGTAGAAAGACAACAATTATGAGGAACGGGAGAAGTTGGCCAAGCAGTGATTTTGCGGGAGGAAGCAAAATTTGGGTTTCTACTCGTGAACAGAAACGTAAAACAGTTGTTTCTTATTTTTTTCCCCTTCGCGTCATCACTTTTTAACGTTTTTGGCCTATATTGTTCAATGTTAAACATTCACCATCTGGGAAAACCTTCTTACCAATCTTTTAAAACCGACAATGACTTTTTTTCTTTTTAGAAATGTTTTGGGTAAACATTAAATTTGCTGTTAAAGCGAGAAGAAAGAAAAGCGCGTTTTTTTTTTTTTTAAACAAAACAAAAAAAAAAAAACAGGTACATTTTATCAACAATTTTAAGAAAGATTTTCTAATTTCACTTAGTTGAATAATGTCAAATAAATTCAAGGGTGGATACGGGGGGGGTAGAGGGTGCATCAACCCCCTTAAATTTCTGAGAAATCGCACGAGGCACTAAAAATGAGTGAAATTAACACTTGATTTTGCTATCCACGAAAATTGACTTTAATTCCTCTTTCATAAACGCTTTAATCACACTTTGAATCTAACATTTTGAATTTGCAGTTTTATGTCAAATAAATAAAAGAAAACGCAAATTTTATTTAACTTATAAACACTCTCTCTACTCATTTCTCTAACCTATGATCACATAATTTAAAATTTTGAATTGAGATTTTTTACTGAAAAAAAAATAAAAAAAAAAAAAAATAAGGACATTTATATTCCGTTTCCAAGGAGCTGCAAAATAACAGTTCTTAAGTCCTTTATTTTTCAAAAGATTCAAAATTTCTTAGATAGAGAGCATTTCCAGATGTATCAGCATATTTTTTTTTTTTTTGCATCCGTTGCAGGATCAATTTACATTTTACAATCAACCAGTTTACATCGAAAAATGAACCTCTTTTTAGTATTAATAATTAACTTTTATAAAATTTTATAAAATATAAAAAAAAATGATATTTTTACAATAGTAAAATTTATAAAAATAGCTTAGTTAGTAATATGTGGGTTTGGGGGGAAAAAAAAAGAAAAATGATTTTTTTTTTAAAATTACTATTCTAAATTTCCACCAATAAATTCAAAAGTTCTCACTTCTTACCACAAATAATTTAAATTTTAAAAAGTGATACAATAAATTCATTCATTTGTAAAACTTAGTACCAAAATAAGTTCTTCTTTATGTGTCATATCCTTTCTTCAGGATGTCGGCGATCATGCCTCTTCACAACTTCCTGACTTTTTGTTCTATTATTTTTTTTTACTCTTTATCATTCCTGTCTTTGTTCTACTATCCAATCACTCAAAAAATTCTTTAAGTAGATTTACTTGCTGTTTTTCCCTTACTTCTATTGTCTTTCTTTAATGTTCTGTGAGTTCAATTCTCTAAGTCCTCTTTCCTCATATAACCCAGAAATTACACTGATTGTAAGTGTGTGTCTTTTAGTTTTAAAGGTAAAATTAAAATTTAGAATGAGCTTGAGTTCCATGCCAAATCTTACTAGTAGTAGCTCAATGTCCTAAAAACGATTTAAAAAATAAAAATCTTTGAGAGGAGATATGACGATTACGTGGAAATCAACGATTAAACCAGTCGACTTAAAATAGCAACATTGAACTAGTCTAGTAGTTTGATCACTTTCATATACTTGTACAGTAAGAGTAAAATATTGATAACAAAAAATATTTAAGATAATATTTTTTTTACTTGTTTCATTTTATTTTTGTAAGCTCTTAAATTAGAGAACCATATTTTCATTCTTCATTTCATTTAAGAATATCAATTTAACATTTCCGTATATATTGGAAGTTCGATAAAATAAAAAGTTTCAATCATTGTCAACTAATAAAAAAAAAACTTTCAGTCATGTCGGATCAAATTCCATTTAAATTCCAACTCTTAATTGTGTGAATGATTAGTGGAAAAAGCTAATTCTTTTTCTTTTTTTTAAATTATTCCGTGCCTCCAAGCATTTTTTTCCTTCTCCCCTGCTTTCATCCAGATATGCGATTTAACACTAACAGACATCAGAAGAAAAAAAATCGGGGGGAGGGGAGAGAGAGAGAAATAAAATAGGGAAATAAAAAAATAAAGAGAAAGAGGGAAAATTAAACAATTTTCTTTTTTTTGCTCCCTGAATCTTTTTGTATTGAAATTAATGAACATGTATTCCCATTCTCAAAACAAGCATAGACTTAAATTTACAAAAAAGAAAGAAAAATAAATAAATAAAATAAAACAGCTGAGAGGCATAAAAGCATAGATATAATTTTTTGTAACTTTTTTGATTCATAATCAAATTTAAAAGTTTGTGATATTTAATTTAATATTATTAGTTAAAAGAAAAAAAAATGTGTTCTATTCGGACAGATTTTTTTTTTTTTACGATTCACAAAAAACTTCAAGAGATACTTTTTTTACTCATATCATTTGTGCTTTCGCAAAAATATTTTTCAAATGTAACATTTTTAACATATTTGTATGTACAGCTCGATGGTTAAAGCAAAGAACAAAGGTTTTATTCTCATGTGATTCAAGCTGTAGTTATTGCAACTTATTGAAGTTAAAACGAATTGCACAGTTGAACAAATATACTTTCTTTACTTTTTGCAACATTTTTCCATGGACAGAGTGAGTAAGCAACAAAAAAATCTTAAAGAGAATGGCAACATAGATAACAAAAAAAAAAAAAAAAAAAATACTTATTTTCAGAATCAGGAAAACACAGCTGAAATTCCTTGGATACTTTATGAGGAAGGAAGGCTTGGAAAACTTAATGCTCGTGGAGTATATTGAGGTCAAGAGAGACAGGGGAAGGCAACAAGCCAGGTAGATGAGCTGTGTGAATGGATGGCAAAACATGGGGTTGTGAGTCATAGCAAAGGGCGAAAAACTGATAGGAGATAGGAAATTGTAGGGAGCCATGATCACCTATGTCATGAAGAGATATGGCACACTAAGGATCATCACACAGTAAATACGAGTGTTTCAAAGACAATAGTTACTTTGTGAATTTTAGTTTTATACTGAGATTAAATTGTGTATTTCAAATTTTTACAATAAACAAGACAGATTAAGTCATGGAGAAATAATTTAAGAATTGAAATATATATAATTATTTATTTAAAAATATGATTCCATCGCTACATAAGAGTTCTAATGTTATGTAGTGATGGAATCATATTTTTAAATAAATAATTATATTTAGGCTCTACTTTTGTATCGAGCACTGTTTTTTAAAAATAATAAAAATACTAAAGAACTTTGGATTATTTGCCTAACAAGTTCTTTCCTATTTTCTATATATTTTCATATATATATATATATATATATATATATATATATATATATATATATATGTATGTGTGTGTGTACTCAGTTCAGCATTTTTTCTTCTTTTACTTGATACTCAGTGACTTCTTTTCAAAGAAGCATTTGTGACATTTGTTATGCTTAGAAAGTGATGCAAACTTGACATTATTTTAGCTGCATTGTTTTTTTTTTCAGGAGAACACTTTGCATATTTCTGCTACTGACAATAGAATACTCACATGACATAAAGCTATCTGAGTTTGCAGACAGTGAAGCACTGAAAATGATTCTTTAGATTTTTACGGAGGAAAAGACAACAAAAAAGATTAGTCTGGGCAGGAAGCAGGCAACACACACACACACATATATATATATATATATATATATATATATATATATATATATATATGTATGTGTGTGTGTGTGTGTATGTATACAGTATGAGGTAAAAAATGGACGCACCCATAGAAAGTTGATTTTTGTATTTTTGTCAAGACAAGTGAGTAATAGAATTTGTTTATTAATACAGGTGCACATATGAAAAATAATTATTTAAAATTTTGTTGGGTAACCTTTTGCTTTAATAATGGCCTTAATTCTTTGTGGCATGCTATAGACTAAATTCTTTAGTAAGTCAACGTTCTTCACCAGATTTTTAAAAAATTCCTTTAATTCGAAAAAAAAATAAAAAAATAAAAAAAGCTCATCTTCTGTGTTAACTTTCATTTATGGGTACACTTGTCCGTTATCGCCTAATTTTTTTTCAGTTGGGTTACGGTCAGGTCTCTGACCAAGCTACTGGAAGAGTTGCAATTTATCCACATCGCACTTCCTCACTAGAAACCATTTATTCTTTAAGGCAGAGTGCTTAGAATGGTTATTGTGTTAGAACATGAAATGCTGACCTTAGGTAAAAAGTTTTCATCAGAAAGCCACATTTGATTAACAAGAATGTTGTGGTATTGATGCTGGTCCATTATTCCCTTGATTTTGTACAAATTACCAAACCCTGCTACTGAGAATGCACCCCAGATGTTGATTTTTATGTTTAACAGTACCCTCGTTAGTCACTGGAGTATTCTTTTCACTGAGTGGACAACAAACATGTATACATCCTTCATATCTAAGAGTAAAGGGGCTCTCGTCACTCCACATAACATCTTCCCAATCAGATTTAATGCAGTGTAAATGAGCTTTGTACCAAGAAAACCATGCCTGTTGATTTTTCCACATATGAAAGTTTTTTTTTTTTATATATTTGGAAACAATGTCTTTTGCTTTAATCCTGTGTCTGACTGTCCTTGAAGAAACCACCAAACTAGCTGCTTTGGAAACATCTTATGCTGTTGCAAATTGATTTTTTTTTGCATTGCTGAACCAAGTTTCTATCTTACTTGTCAGTAATTTTTAGCAATTAGCCAGATCCACTACATCTATTATATGTTCCAGTTTGATTTCTTTTTGATTAACTTGACGACACATGACTCACTTTGATTAATCTTATTAAACTATCACTATTCAATAGCCCAAGATCATGAAAAGTGGCGACTTGACCTTCCTTGAAGTCAGAACCATGTTTAGGCATGTTAATAAATGCAAATACAAATGTAATAAGCTTTATATTTTGTTCATCATTTCTATGGCTGCATCCATTTTTTTGCCTTGTAATATGTGTGTGTGCATATATATATATATATATATATATATATATATATATATAAATATAAATGAGAGAGATAGAGTGTGCACACACACACAACAGCTAGACACAATATTACATAAATAGTTAAGAGATATTAATCTCTCTCTCTCTCTCTATATATATATATATATATATATATATGTGTGTGCGTGTGTGTGTATGTATGCATGTAAAGGGGTACTGAAAAGAAGGGATTCTCTAAAATATTCAATTTTTGGGATGTTGGTTGGACCAAGAACTTTTCACCACCCTTTCATGTGTAATTTACATTATATGTTGTTTAAAATTTACTATTTATATGGGAAGAGTACTCAATATTAGAGATTGTGTTTATAGATATAGACAGTTTAGACACACTGTGCGTGTGTGTATATATATATATATATATATGCTTAATATTTTAATAAAAAGTAAACTGTATGCTTGCACAAACCATAAAAATTTCAAATCTTCTGACAATGACCAAAGATAATTGATTGGAACACAAAACATTTAAAAATTCACATAATAGCCACCATTTATGTAAAAAAATAAAATAAATAATTGGAATAATGAAATCCAAAGAGATTCTAGGAAAACAAAGAATTCTATCTTGTGAAGAATAGAATCTGTTTTGAATATTAGATGCAAAAATAAGTTTTCATGGTGTAAATCCATACTGCAAAATGTTTTTTCTCCCAGTGCTCAGTAAGAAAAGACAAAGTTTAAAAATGCATCAAAACATTGGCTGTCTTGACTTAGTAAGCTGAGTTTAGTCTAGCACATTGTTATATGGGGACAAAGAAGAATAGGAAGAATGTGTTGTACCGTTCTTTAAAGTAGGAAGGGCAAGACAAAAGAATGTGATGAATAGTACACAACTACAGTTGAACAACACAAAAACATATATACACATGATATGAGTAACTACAATGTTTATTTTCTTAATTCTGATGGTAATGGTAATATTAGCCACTTCCTTATAAGCAAACATTTATCATTCATTAACTGAGCAGCCAGTACTACTGTCAGTTGAAATTTATAAAACCATTCTCTTAGAACAATTTTTCAGGAAAAGGGGTTTCTTCAAGTCCAGTAGCTGTTATTGCTTTTCCCAGTATTGATGGAGGTTTAATTTTTAACCTTTTGTTTGTGGAATGTCAACATCTTGATTTTGTCATTATTTTCCCTTTGAATGACACATGCTATCCATTTCATTTGTTGTAATATCTCAAGTGGTTTCTGTTATTTGATACAGTTCTTTCTTTGTAAATTTAGCACCGATCCACAATGTTTGAAGAAGGACGATCTTCAATACCAATGGGCTTCACTGACTGACAGTTTAAATATTTCTGAATGAGTGATGTCATGCATGACATCCACATGATGATTTTATAATTAAGGGTAAATAAACATTAACATAAAAAGCATTTCATATTTAAGTATGAGTAATGCAGTCTATATGACAGTCATGAACTGATTCTGTAGAAATAGAAACCAGTGCATAATGTGTGTGTGTGTGTTATAGCTGGCTACTCTTTTCAGAGCAAACCCATCTGCTAATGTGGCTAGCCAATCTATGTTGCAGATGCCTGCTCAGGCATATTCATGTTTAACACCCACAGAATCCACCTGTGTTTTATACTGCAACTGTGCTGAGCAAACTTTAGTTACAATTTCTGGGATACAATGGCATCAACAGTTTGAACAAGGCCAGCACACTCAAACCCTCAGTCATGATGACTTGTGACTTTGTTCTAGCATAACCACCAATGGTCTCCAAAGAGTTTCATGTACCCAATTTAACATACAAGATTTGGGTCAACCTGTATGATTCTCAGACACTTTTCACTGGTACCTCACACTGACATTGCCTTCAAAGACTGATAATGTCAAGAAGTCACCTCCTCTCTGAGAAATCAGCCATGGTGAAATTCTAATCTGAGTCTCATGGTCAGAAAGCAAACATTTTAATCACTCAGCCACATGTCCATATTATATTATTATTACCTGAGCTGTCATGCCATTGCTAAATATTTGAATTTTTCTCAAGTACTTTTCATAAAAAAAATTAAGGATACAAATATTGGTTGGTTGGTTGGTCACAAAGAAATTAAAAGTCATTACCTATTGGATAGAATTGATATTCTTATATCATTCTTAATAAACATATATAGTTAGACATAGACATAGTAAATTGAAGAGGCAGAATCTTAAAAAGATATTTAGTTTTCTTTTCATTTTTGGTAAACACTGTTCCAGTTTGTGATAATTTTTACAAAAGTTATTTGCTTTATACTTAGCAGAACATTACTTTGTGATTCGGCAGGAAATTTGAGTTTCATAATGAATCAAAGTAATGCACACATACATATATTGAGTTAGCCAAACACATACATTTTCACATTAATATACATATATTTTATATACAGTCTATATTATGTTTATGTCTATCAGCCTGTGCACTCGAGAAAAATTAATAAATAAAATGTACTTTCTGATAGGATTTGAATCTGCATTCCCTTTTGTAAGAGAAACCACCATTTGAACCGACATGCTTTAGATTGTTTGGCTATAGAAAGGGCCAAAGTCCAACAAGGTTCTATTTACCTTTTAAAGAATGCACACTTCTTTATTCAGTTATTTTTGATAGCCCAGTTTTGTATTTAAAGCATAAAGAATTAATGAAGAATAAACTCTAAAGAATTAATGGATTTTATGTTTAATCCAACATGACAAGATGCTGAAAAGTTCTCAGTTTAACCAGCATTCTGATATTTGGTGAAAATTTTGAAAGTGGGTTGGTTAGGCTGAGAATTTTTTTTCATATCCCTTTCTTGTATAGATACATATTACACAAGTATATATATTTCATACAATTGGAATTAAGATGCCATTATCTTAATTCCGATTGTATGAAATATATTGCTCTGTTTATTATGAAAACATTGAGCTCTATGTGTGAATGAGTTTTAATATTCAATATTTTATATTGTGTTAATAGGATTCACCTGGATTATATACCAATAGATTACTACCTGTATGCAAATGACATTATAATGCTCTCGAAAATCTTTCTGTTGAGCACTTGAGAGATTATGGTAGAATTAATCTTTCTCTCTGCCAAAGTGCCAATGGGTTAGGGGTAGAAACTCTGACCAATACCAAAGCAGTTGGGTTTTGATCCTGGCTTGAAGCATTCAGTTGTTTAATTGTATTGATGAGCTGTGATATAGCGAAACAGGCCTGTATGTTAATAACACTATATCTATATATATATTGCATACACACAAAGTACTACTCCAAAGTTCTGGTATCTAATCTTAAGGTATGAAAGAAATAAGAGTGAAAAGCATTTTATAGCAGAGAACTGTGTGGTGTTAAAACATAACTGATTAACTCTAAAAATAATCTTTTAGCTGTCAAAGATGGGCATGAAATAATAATGGTTAGCAATCACTGCTTTAGAATTTTAATATTGTAATTATTTTCAGTTTTCTCAGACACCAGTGCACAAATGTAAAACACCTAATGAGAATTGAACTCTGTACAACAATGACTGCACAACATGTTTTCTTACCACTGTTATATGGCAAAGCACAATGTTACAAATGAATGCAAATCTGCCTACCTGAAAACATGCATATAACACATCCCATATGCAAATGA
The DNA here is from genome assembly GCA_963932145.1 of Acanthosepion lycidas. Lineage (NCBI taxonomy): Eukaryota > Metazoa > Mollusca > Cephalopoda > Sepiida > Sepiidae > Acanthosepion > Acanthosepion lycidas. Next base: position 80,411,116 of record OZ010578.1, read on the forward strand.
ACTTATCCAAATATATCAATGCACCCATCCTTCCTTCCTTCCTTCTCATAAACCCATACATTTATCACTTTCTCTCCCAAACGCTAATTTCAATATAGGAGTTGCTTAAATTAAAAAAAAAAAAAAAAAACTATATCTGTCCATTTATTATTTATTTACTAAAGGTGTCAGTGTAAAAATGCTTGTGTATACAAACAATTTAGTACTAATAAAGCAGAACACTCATTCAATTTCAGGATGCCAAGTGCAATGTCATTTGGTGAAGACCTTGTGCAAGATTTGTTTTTAAAAGTGAAGTGCTTGTTAATCCACTTAAAAGATATAAAGAACACTTTTACAGTAACAAGTAGACATTTTTATTTTCCAAAATGAATGTTTAAACTGGGGACACTCTCAATAAAAAAATGCTAATTAACTCGCAGGTTGCAAATGACTAAATATCCAACATCTTTATATGATATTTATGATTTTCTGGCACTATTTTGGTCACATAGAGCTGACCCCTCTCCAACAAATATATTCCACCCAATTTACACTGACAAAAAGGTATGTAGTAAACAAGATTGTCCTTTCATCACCTGATATACATTTTTTTTTTTTTTTAATTTCCAAATAATGAGATCTGGGTTACAGAATATTTTTTATTTTATTAAAAGTAATAAATTAATGACAATTTAAAATAAAGACATCATTAATTAGAAAACTTTTTGTATATAAAAATATACATGCTAAATAAAAATAAATTGTTCTTTATTCTAATTTTTATTATTTAACATGGCTTTCAAAACTGTTTCCTGTCACTTGATATGAATTAGAAACCTGCATTTGCAAATATTTCAAAATTCTAAAATTAATTGCAGATGTATAGGATAAGTGATATAGTTTTGGGAGGAGGATGAAAATGAAGGTTTTGTAGACATTGAAGAAATTTTCTTTATTCCAAATAATTTATACACAAGCAGCCAGTTTCTACATTATCGTCTGGAAAAGGTTAGAGATTTGTTGACTGAGAAATGAACTTTAATTATAAGCCAAATTCCCTGTTAAAAAAAATCCATCTTATAGAAAACTTAAATAAAAAAAATTTAAAGTAATATAAGGAATTTACCACAAAAAGAAAAACAAAAATTGATCGCCCACAAAATAAGTAACAGTAAATGAGAATGTCAGTGCTAAATAATGACATTTCATTTGACTGTGAAATGATAAAAGTAAATAAAGTGTACGTATGCATGTTTTATACTTCCTCTTGTATAAATCAACTATGTGATAAAGTCAACCCCAAAGTTGACAAATTCCAGTAGATTTTAAAGAAGTGTTCAATATCTAACCCATAGAACTTTATATAATCACCACTTTTATACATACATATGCTCTATCTTTGATATTTAGCACTTATATACCTTAGTTAAAACTATTTTTATCATTCAAATATATATATATATATATATAAAGTGCTAAATATCAAAGATAGAGCATATGTATGTATAAACGTGGTGATATATATATATATATATATATATATATAAAAACAATACAATACAATATTTTACAGGTTATAGGTTTCCCAATAAATTTCCCTTGTAATAAATATTCCCATGAATTTTCTCAACTCCTGGAAACTTGTTACTAGATTGTGACAGTCTTGTATTTCAGATGCTATTTAATGGTTTCTAGATTTAGATATTTACATATATTTAGAATATTGCCTTTCAGAATGAGAAGCTTGCATTCAAATTGAAATGTGACATTTTCACTGAGTAAAAAGCAGCAAAACTGCATATTTTGCATTTCACTTTCTTCAGGATTATGTGCTGTGCAAGTTGAAAAGGAAATTTGATAACAGAATTATTTCTGCAAATTATTTCCTTTTTAAGAGAATTTTACAAATAACAGAAGACTGTTTTATGCATAGTTTTAATTTTAACAATTTTTTTTTTTTTTTTTAAATATGTCTATAATTTACTAATTTATAAATATCAATACAATTATTATTTTTATTTTATTTTAATAAATAAATATAAAACAAAACAGTTCCATTCCTGTACTATAATTGGTGTTTGTAGAAATGATTTCAAATATGTGAAAGTGTAACTTCAGACAGTGAGAAATAAAGTGATTAGTGACAACCATGAAAATCTAACATGTGTTTTACTTTTTACTAATGTTCACCCAATAAAAAGGCCAAAAGCCACTCAAGGTAGAGGATTACTAACCGAGATTATTGTAAAGGTGTACAAGAGAGAAGTAAAAGGTGCATATTATAATATAGGAAAGATATTGGTTGATGCTAGACTTGAAGTTATGATTGTAGTGATTGGGATAGCATCCTTTTGTGAGTCAAGGAAGGAAAGTGAAGATTAGTCACAGCCCAGATATGGCAACAGTACTCTATTTTCATCTAGCAGAATGATTATTAAAAAAAATGATTAATAAAATAAATGATTATTAAATTACAAGAATTAATGAGAAGTTTAGAAACCCTGGTAAGAGTTTAAAAGATTTCAATTTTTAGTTTGTTTTTTTTTTTTTCTACCAAGTACAAATTTCCTAGAAAGTCAAAGGTGAGCTGGTTGTTAAGTCATCAAAATAATAAGTTATCACACAATTTGCTTTTGTTCTATTCAGTCGACTTGTTGAGAGATTAAAAGAAAAAAAAATTAAAATTTCTGCTGTAAGCACCACTAACTAATGCTTGTTGGGATTTTATTTACCTGACCTTCTCACTGAGGCAGGATGTGACACAAGGTCTTTTTTATGTTGGGGGGAACCCATATACGTATATATAGGCTCATGTTTGTTGCGATAGTCACAAATATATACATTATTATTTCCAATTTTCCAGATTTGCTGATTGATATACTTTTTTTACCAAATTTTTACCTGAGATTTGAGGTAAAGGAAGCTAAGAAAGTTATTGAGAATATGACATTAAGAGTGTTTATTTTATTTTACTTTTTTTTTTTTAGTATTTGAATGGTGGTTATGAACACAATCAGGTAGTGTGGGCTTTCTGGGAATTTTCTTAATGTGTATATCAGTATTCTTTTGAATTGTTCCAAATGCTCCTACAATTATTGAAATAGTTGTTGTGCTTAAATGTCACATTCTTACACTTTCTATTTCCAGGTTAGCAAGTTTGTCAGAATCTTTTGCCGAGATGTTTTTATCAGACAAAATAGTCATGTTATATTTATATTTTTCTTATATTTTATATTTATATTTTTCTTATATTTTTAATCTTTTTATTAATATATTGTGTCTTTTCACTTGTATAGTGTTGTTGGTATGTATGTAAAATTGTAATATTTTCATCTTCTGGAACTTGTGGTAGTTTTTACCTATATTATTTTTCTCCATGGAAAATGTTATAATGTTGGCATATCTTCAAAATTTCCCTCCTCTATCACGCTTTTATTTAAATTCATTTAGGGCTAGGCTAGAGTATCCTTTTTTACTAAACTTAGCTTGGCACAAGTCATGTGTAGGTCACCTGAGAGGATTGAACTCACACTAATGATCTGCTATGATTAGCCCTAAAAACACAAACTGATAATAAAAAATCATTACTTCAGATATTAAGATTTTTTTAATTTCCTCTTTATACACCATAGTTAAAAAAGGTACTAATACTTTTAAAATAAAATTAGAACAAACATTACTTTTTGTTTTGACTGACTTTTGTATGTGTATCTACATACATGCATGCATACATTAAGCATGTTCTGTTAAATAAAATGGGCAGGGAATGCTTGTTTAGCCTTTTGGTGCATAACTCCTAGTGTCAAATAAGCCTAAGCCATTTGATGTCAGGCCATTTCTCCTGGTAAATAAATAGTCTGATGTCATTTCAAACTTTGGACCGTTAACAACATAAATGCTACACTGAGTAAGTCATGATTTTTTTATCTTCTTTCCTTGATGGTCGATTGAAAATACTTGGAGCACAACATAGGAATTCAATGCATGCATGTACACACACACAGGGATGCTGAAAATGTTTTTTCTCCAAATCTGATCAAATAACCAAACACAGGATCTTTTTCATACATGTAAACAGAAAATTTTTATTAGAAACAGAAAACAAGCATGCCGAACTGCAATGTCAGTCAATGGAAGTAAGTGAATGCTGGACAATTTCTTATCAGATAAAGTTGAAAAGTATACTTAATGCAATGGAGATATGGGTCTACACAAGGATATCATGGACAGAGCATGTGAGCAATAAGGAAGTTTTAAGAAAAATGGAAACAAAAAGGGTAGATAATTAGAATAAGAAAGAGTGTTGTAATAGAATGTCCCACACTCTATCGCATATGTGGACTAACTATATCAGTAGATATATATAGTAAGAACAGGATAGACTTGCTTCAGGAATTACTAGCCTGCTAACCGATTCCCTGTCTTTCAGTAGTGTATTCTCTTTCTTTCATCTACACCCAAGTTGCTGTTCCTTTCACTCAAATATCCCCATTTGTCTGTTTGTAACCTCTTTAAGGATACAACAAAGAGAGAGTTGAAATTTCTAGGACACACATTGAGGAAAGAGGACTCTTAGAATTTGACACTTACAACGTACACTGAAGGCAAGAGGGTTAGAAACAGAAAGTAACCTACCTAACAAGTTTGTGTAAATGGATGTCACAACAGTGAGAGAGAAAGATGGTAAAAAGACAAAGCTTACTAAGAGCTACAATGGACAGGAATTCATGAAGAGTCATAACCGTTCATGTTCTGAAGAGAAATGGCAAATTAAAAAAGAAACAGTTTATTGGTTGTGTCAAGAATTTTTCAGTAGCCTTTTGCGTGCATGTATAAAGTCTGGATGAGAATATAATGGAATGGTAAATATATGATAATTTGGAAAACATTTTTACATGTTCTGCCAATCAATCAGCATCATCAGAAAAATGGACTTTATTTGTACAATTCTAAATTAGTGAGACAAAACGTGAATTATGTCAATCATATGAAAGATAAAAAGTAAGGCTTTTGCAGGATTAACAAATCTTGTTTTGTTTTACTAATGAAGATTTGAAATAAAATCCATTTTTCTGATGATGCAATACATGTCAAAGTCAAAATATAAGTTTTAAAAATTGTTTGTATGTGTGTGTGTGTGTATATATATATATATATATATATATATATACACACACAAACAAACAAACTAACCTTCCTCTATTAATATATAGATTTTTCATACAAATGAATATAAATTGACTTTTTTAATTTCACTTTTTACATAATGATTACTGCCATGATTTTTCTGTCATTATTGCTTCATCAGGAGTTTCTAATTTGTTTTCTTGGTTACATACTCTATTGAATTAAAATGCAGAAAACAAAGAAAATTGGGAGGTCACCTTAATTGGATAGTCAAGAGTATTTAGGGTAATAAGCAAAAGTCAATGTGTTGTGATGACAGTAATAAAGAATAGCAAGTCTACAGCATTTGCTTCTTTGGAAATAATGTTTACATAAACTTCAACTGTGTTGTTCTCTCAGCAGGATAAATGGATATAGGGTTGGTGGAAAAATATTATAGAAGGGCTTCAAATTTTATGAATTTTTTAATCAAGTCCCAAACAGAATTGGCTTCAGATCTGTTGGTTGTTTGAAACAAGGTATTTGTTTTACTGTACAATTGACAATAGTTCTTATTATCCATTTGTCTTCTCTCTTTTAATGTTATTTCCCCTTGATGCACTTAGAATTTACTGTTTGACTCAGTATAGCACAATAAATTCAAATTAAACTTTGATGGATGTATGTCAAACATTCATAAAATCTTTGCAGGTTTGGTTAAACTTTGCAAAGTAAAGATCAATGGGTGAATATCTGAAAGTGATTAGATTTGGCATTTCCTAACTTGGGGAAAAAAAAAAATTATTCAATATGCATCATTTGCAGAAGACAATAAAACAAACAAAATAGAAGATAAAATAGAAAATAGAAGAGTTTTGAATTTATTTCAGAATAATCAGCCAAATTCTGGAACTGAAAAATCATCACCTTCTATGCACCATGTTCCTTTAAAACATGGGCGATCACAGATATCCACAACTTCCTTTCCTTTGTAGCTCTAGTATAGTTTATCTTTTTACCACTATGCCCCATGAATGTCAACTTCTCCAAGTCCTCTTTCCTCATTATGTGTCCTAGAAATTTTAATGGTCTCTTTCTGATTTTAAGTATAAGCACCCCTTTTGTTTCCATTTTCATCAAAACTTCCTTTGTACTAACATGTTCAGTTCATGGTATTCTTAGTACCTTTCTGAAGAACACAAACTTTTAAAAAATTGTGTGTGTGTGTGTGTGTTTAGGAAACAATTTTTTGTTTATGATCATAAACAAGCAATATTTTTTATTTTTTTATTTTTTTTTTTTTTTAAACTAACTTTTCTTGGTTATATACAAAATAATGCAGCTTTTGATTCAATGTGTGGAGTTATTGTATTGTGCAAATATTTAGAGTCTGGCTTTGAATACTACATGTGCACATGTAAAATACATATTTATGTACACACACACACTGTATAGAGAGAAAAAAAGGATTAGCCAGTACAGATGTAATGAAAAGCAGTAACATTTGTTTTCACATTTGTTTTCACAAACATTTTTCACTATTTCATTTTATTTTTTGCAATATTTTTTTGAATATTTAAGATTTTGCTTACATTAACAAGAAAAGAAATGATGTCTTCTACCAAACAAGTATCAATTAATTCATTATATGACTTGTAGAAGACAAATTGGTTACAGAAAAGCAATATTGATTCAGATTCTCAGGAGTTACACCTAAAATATGGCCTTATGTCATACTTAGCTTCAAATAATGTATACTAGGAGATTTTGTGATTAAAAGAACAGTTTTGTTTTGTTATTAGGGTTAGGTCACACATTTTTTTAGGTATTCAATCTTCCTTGATATGCTCTAGAAAATCTAGCCTTTTTATAAACTTGGCTAAGTAATGAAAACTTCAATATCATTTTATACTTCAAATATGGATTTTCAAACATTGATATTGATACAAGGTACATTTGTAATGATAAATATGAATTCCTGACAAAAAATGATGTGCTTTATTGTGCCAAGCATTTTGTATTAACAAATGAAGGCTTCTTATAAATGCCTATCCAGGAGAGAAAGAGAAAAAAAAAAAAGAAAAGACATTTTTCATAGTAAAGAAAATGTTTTAAAAGCTTTTCTTAATCTTTTCTTTTCTTGTATTCAAGAATCTGACTATTCATGCACTGGTACCCATGTATAGTCCTCATCTAAGGCTCATGGGAAAATTATGTCACTTTATTAAACAAACATTTGAGGATTTCCATTTTTGTTACTGAACTTAAAGCAATAAAAGAAGCAGTTGCATCTAGAGACACAATCTGTCTTAAAGAGACAAAAGAAAAATTTAGGGATCACAAGAATTAATGAGAGTTTTGCTGTATTTTATATTTAAAAAATTGTAGAAATATTTTAAGGGGTATAGCTGTGAAAATTATACAAGACTGAGGAAAAGGTTATTTCAAAGGGATCACTGTGTCTAATTATTTCCAATATTATGAAAAAAATAAAAGAAATTAATTCTATCAACAACACCTCTGTCTGATGAGGAAAATAATGAAACTTTGAAAAGTGAATTAAGGATTGTTAGAGTTCACACTCACAAATGTATATAAGGAGGTGTTGAAAAGTTCTTACTTTGACCAAGAAGCCCTTAAAAAAAAAATAAAAAAATAAAAATAAAGATTTTGTGAAGTGGGTCAAGCTAAGAACTTTTTAGCACTCCTGTTGTGTGGGTTCTTATATAACAAACTTTACTGGGAGCGTACTCATGCTAGGCTTGTATGCTGACAGGTGACTTTCACTTAATTTCAAAAACCAGTTAGCTATATACATTAGAGCATCATATCCTAGTTAGGTTGTAAAATCCTTTTTCCCCCCTCCCACCAAAGGTGCAGATAATACTCCATTTTAAAAAATGTAATTAAAACTTTTAAAAAAGTATCTAAAATATTAATAATTATCTAAAATAATAAAAAAAATGTTTGAGTTTTTTCTTGGTTTTGTTTGAAAGAAAAAAAAAAACAAAAAAAACCCAGAAAACAAAAGATACAAAGAAATAAATTTTCATTAACACTGACTGTTCTAAAGTTAATATTTAGCCCTTTAATCAGAAAAAAAAAATTAAACTATTTCATAACAGAGTCAGAAATATATTTGGCTTGCATAATGAATGCACTGGAAAAATTAATTGAAAATAAAAACATTTCAGTTGTCAATGAATGAAACTTTATTTTTCTTTTTAATTTGATTGTTTCCCCAACAGGTTCAGATGAGTAAGATTTTGATGATTTACATTATTTTTTTTTTTGTATTTTTCAAATAATACTATTATTAAATACTTAAGCCATTGTCTTTTTTTATATGTATTTTACATCTTTGAAATGTTTTTTATAGTTTTAGTTTAATATAAATTTTGAATAGGAAAGTCTTGTGAGATACTACACACACAAAGGGAAAGAAAAAAAATATCAACCTTAGACCAATGAAAAGTGTATATATAAAAGAAAATGAGAAATACAAACAGCCAATTGCTAATATCCCTGAGGAGTGGATGGAGTGATTGCTGGAGTGTCCATCTACAAAACTCTATAGTCAGGATGCTGAAGGTAACAACGAAAAGCAATCACAAACTTTATATTTGTATTAATATATATATATATATATATATATATATATATATATACACACACACACACACACACAACCATTTCTTTACTGAAAATATAGGCAAATTATTTGATCTAATGTTATTGCATTTGTCTAATAGGGAAGGCCTCAAAAAACATCAAAGACAATACACACTGAGAGAAGTCATTTATTACATGATAAATAAAATTTATGTAACAAATGCTGCAAAAGACACCCAGTATTGCCACATCTGTACAAGACAATGTAAAACCCTTGCAGGACTAAATATAAAATGATAATGAAATATCCATTCATGTATAAGCAGCAAAGAATGGATATTTCATTCATTATCATTTTATATTTACCAATTAATCAAGTTGGGTTTAGACCAAGGATTTTTTTTTCTCTTTGGGAAATTTATTCAGATCCTTACACCAATTGATTTCAACACAGTTTTTAGTAACATATTTTTCTGTATTATAGACCGATTACAAACATCTTATTTATTGATTATTGTTTTTCTGAAACAAATGCCTTATGATAATTATACACTTATGAGCCAATAACCAACAATAAGTACCAAGCATGACAGCTAGTGACTCTTAATAACTGTATGTTTTTTTTTTTTTGTTTTTTTTTTTCATCATTAGGCTATGGTCTTATTGATTTACCTTCTTTGTGTGTGTCAAAATATTTGATGTCCCAACATTAAAAGAAAACAATGAAAGATTTTACCCCATAATTTAAATGTCTGTGACCAGAAGATAAAGTGTGATGAGGCATAGAGAATTTCAATATTCTTTATTTTGGGGTATCATGGAATAAAGAGTTAATAAATTGGTTTAAAAAAAATGTTTTTTATGTTGTCTATAGTTATTAGAATGATGCAAGTTCTGATTTTGAAAAGATCCAGCATGTTGTATGAAAAGGACAGATGAGTTCTTGTTGTCTGTTCACATCCTGGAGGTGAAAATAGACAAGAGCTTCATATCTCCCAGGATGATGGGAGATGATTGGATGATTTTGTGTCCAATCTAGAACTCCTATATATGTAGGGTTTGGCAGAGCCTTAAACCCTACTGCTCTTATATGTATGTTTTTTGACCAGTGTGTGAGTATGTTAAAGTGTATGCGTGTTGACTCACTACATACTAGGACATACATGAACTGCACTTTAAGTAAAAGAAATTGGTATTCGAACATTTGTAAGTCAATGTCTATAAGTGAATGTCATGTTTACCCAAAAGAGATAACATAAATTAAATAAAATTACTAAAAGAAATAACATGTTTTTGCCAGATGAAAAAAAATAAATGATTATCAAATGAAACATGTCAGCCATCTTTGTTCATACAGTTGGTTAAAAAGAAGAATGGTCATCAGGTAAGCAATGATAAAAAAACATTAATGCAAAGTATTAGAAAGAAAAATAAGCAAAACTTATTGTTCTCTTATTATTATGTTCTCTTCACAAAAAAGATAACAGAATGAAACGAAAGTTTTTTTTTTTTTTATTATAAACAGAAAGACGTCTGAAACTTAAGATTTATTCTATTTTTTGAATGTTCATCAAAGAGAAAGAAAAATAACAGACACAAAAAGTGAAATCTGATATGGAAGTATAGAGATGGGAAGACAAGAAAAGTGCAAGTCATTGCCTAACTATCCTATTATTAGCTAGTGCCAAATACAAAGATATACTGTTCTTAATTCTTCAGTAGCCTGACCCATACATCTTCTAAACTTCTGCTTTTCAGACTGCCATTTTGAAGAACTCTACATACTAGGGTAATTTTTAAAAACAGTATTTTTCTCCTATAGATTGGATTTAGATTTTATTATTGTCAATGTTTAGGCTGATTTACATTGCTGCATTCTTTCAGTGTACAATCTGTCTGGCAAAAGAGTTGGGGATTCTTTTCTTTTCTTTTTTGGGGTTTGTGGGGAGAGATATAGAAGAAAAAAACATAAAATAGATATAACAACAAAAAACCAATAGTTCAGAAAATCCTTGGACTGATAAATCATTTCAAGATTATCTAAAACACCTAAAGATAAAGCATTGGATAAAATATTCCATTCCAAGTAAAATTTGGGAGAAGAGATTTTTAACAAATTAGAAATTTTAATATTTAAGACTGTGCTGCTATAGCAATAATAATACTACTTTTGTTTAGTTTTCATCAATCTTTCTCCCATTGCCTTTCATAAACAATCTTCCTTCCCTATGATGAGTTAGCAATGATGTCAGCAACATTTCTTCCATATCTCTAAAAATAACAGGACTTTACACATTCTTGTATTTTTTTTTTATTATCATTACTGCAGATTTGACATTAAATTAAGAATGTCAGCCAATGATAAAACATTATGCAAAATCTGATGAATAATGTCATATCTGTTTAAGAAACTTTGAAGAGAATTTTCTACTGCATTGCTAAAATTACAGAGACAATTAAAAAGATAACTAATTGACTTTTATTATTATTATCATCATCCTTTTTTGTAAAGCTGAAGAGGGCTCAATGATTATTGCATTCATGAAGAGATTTAACAGAACACTTTCACTCCTGGTTACTGGGAATGAAAAGCTAGCACCCATATTAAGAAACATGAACATAAGTGAAAAAGTTCATAACCAATAAGGGACTGGAAAACCACTGCTGTAAAATTGCATTCAATTTTATGGTAAAAATAACCATGACTAAAATTCTACACAAAACTGTTGCAGTTAATTTACATTTTATAAGGATAAAAAAAAAAAAAAAAAAAGATACTTTACTGAAGTTTCTATTTAAATGTATAAAACTGTTATATGCATACAATAATATATAATTTCTAAGGAGTTAATAGATTTTTTAAAAATCTGACATTTTTTATTACTATAAACAGACAAACATCTTGATTTTTTTTTCTTTAATTAGAATGTCTTAATAAAGGAAATATGCTTTTTGGGAGTGAGCAAACCCGCACCCCCTTACGTAGAAAAAAAAAAAAAAAATCTTTAGACTAAGTGTGCTTTAGACCACTCAGCTATGAAAGACTTCATAGCAAAGTAAGTCTCAATTACCCTTTTTATGAAATCCACATCTCTTGTTGGGACCATCCAAAGTCTATACTGTTTAAAAAACACAGATATTCATTCAAGCTTGTACATCCACTAAACATAATATTTAAAGCAATAAGAAATTGCACATATTTGATTAAAATCAATAGTCAGTGATTTGTTTTGCTAACTTTTTGCTTACTCTTCCCTGCTTCCATACCAGTAAATGTCATTTTGTGGTTAGTGTATGTACGTAATATCCAAAATTTATTGATGGAATTCTTTCAGCTATTTGCTTAGCATCCAGGATAATTATGATTAAGGAGATACAATTTTTTTTTTAATTCAATTTGTAAGTTTTGACATGAAAGTAATTGTGCATCATGATGCTATAATACAAGAGTTGACATTATTAAAATAACCTCAAATCTGAAGATATTTAATACCTAAAAAAACACACATCAGCCAGTAAATTACTGAAGTTTAACACATTCAAAGGTGAACAGAATTTTATGAACAAAGTGCTCATTATTAAAAGAAAATAAAGCAATAAAAGATAGATAAAAGTTCAAAAGACTTATCTTTCTGACATCAATTTTTGCAGAAACACCACTTGTCAGTATTAGATAAATCCATCGAATTCATTAACAGATGTCATATTTATATACGCTACATAAAAATGCACTAATCATTGACTTCAGATGTATTCTATACTAAAATTGTTAGATCTTATAATTTTTATAATTTCTCTGTTATAAAAAGGTATTTGCATAAAAAAAATCTTAGAAAAATAAGCTCAGCAATTATTACCAACAATCATATTATTTAATATGTTAGAATACTCAAAATTGAAACATTGGTTATTTCTTTAATAAAAGATATGGGGATTTCAAATGTATTTAACAACTGATTGATACATTCTGCACCTGTGTTGCTCAAATGCCATAATGTAAAATTTGAACAATTTACATGCTATCTCTTCAAACTGTACAAATTTCTTCTTTACTAATTTCAGCTTCTTCTAAGACATTCACTTTCTTTACCCCACCTCCAAATCTCTCCTGGTTATTGTAAACAAATAAATTCACCAACAGGAACATATCAAGTTTATTAATATCTCACAAATGTTAAGAAATGCTGCCAAAGAAAGGGTCAAAATTAGCTCTAAAGCTTCAGCTGTTACTGACATCACCACCAGTGAGAGAAGATCACAACTTGGTTTACTAAGACATACCTCTCACCTTCCTGACCTATAGTAAGAATCTGATATTTGTCTATTCAGCATTTCATCAAGAATGATAGCTCTGTGGTTAGAATGTTGGACAGTATATTGTAGTGGCATCTAAATTCCCAGTGCTAAAATTAATAAAAAAATAATAGACAAAGAGTAGGAATATTGGAAAAATTTGCACAAAATTTATTCTTTGCAATCTTTGGAGGGGGGAGGGGTGAATAAGGACCCTTACTTGCCATCTGTAGATTGCAACTGCATGAAATGAAGTCATGAAAAGTAAGAAACAAGTGACTAAATAATCATATCAAGAAAGCTCTATTCTTATTCTATGCATGGAGAACTTACATTTCTTTTACTTTGCACTTTTTGCAATATCAAAGTCATATTAATGTGCGTGCATGTAAAAATTCAGATATAAAATGTATGTGCAAAGACAATATTAATAAAATAAATGACAAGAAAACCCTCTTATACGTTGTATCATTCCTTGGTGAACTTTAACAATACAAATGTAGTACAACAAACAATAAGTCACTTTTGTTTAATATGCCAATAACTTAAATCATTTATTGTCCTTTATAGTTTACCTTTCCTTTACACTGTAAGGTTTTAGAATATTTTAGAGAATTCTGATTCAAAATTTGAATGCTTGATATTATTTAACTTCATATTACTTTTGTGTATAAATACAGGTTATTAAATAAAATTTCTGATCTTGCTTTGATAAAGCTCCTCAAAGAACAAAACATTGGCATAAAATGTTTTCTGCTTGTCATTTTTCATATATTGCTCTGTCTTGCTTGTTTCGACATTGAGCACTGTATATATATTATTTCGTAAGGGAAATGTCTGCTTGTTTGATCTTTTCAGTTTATGCTTCCTTTGTCATTTTTTTTTTCTGTTGGTTTCTTTTTTTATTATTGTCTTTTATCACTTGGCAGGTTGTGTAGTTGGAGTCACAACTGCAGGTTTTACCAATAGTTTGGTTTGTCTTATAGATATGTATGTGTATTACATTTCTTGCTTTATTTAATTGTAATATACAGAAAAATATTTGTGAATATGAAAGGATTATGATCAAAATAAGCTGACATAATGTTTGTAATTTATTCAATCAGACATATATATATTCTCACACACACACACATTGATTAAAGTAAGGACACCAAATAACTGACAACTGATATGATTGTTAAGTCTTTTTTCATCTATAAACAACTGATGCTTTTATTCGTTCTATCTTGGACTCCTTATGCGACCCCACCCATGCCTTACAGAATTTATACCTAATTTTGAAAAATATAAAAGATTGAAAAACCACAAATTTACAGATGTTCTAATTTTCACATAAGTAATGCTTGTATATGTCAAAAAACATGATAACTATTACATGGAATTCTTTTTAAATTCATGTGACTAGGATCCAAAGGGCTTAGCATATGCCACAGAGAGTGTAATAGTTTAATTTTGTAGACTTTTGGAGCTCTAGGTAAAAGAACCTTGCAGAAAAAGGTAAGGAAATGAATGAAGAATTGATCAAAAGTAATTGCACTCCTCTTTCTTGGACTTGATCAAATTATTTCTTTTAAATGAATACCAAGATATATATATTAGATGGAATAACATGTTTTGCTTGACTTTCGTGAGTCTACATTTTGTCAATTTTTTTAATCAGTAAATAGGGTTCCTAGAATGAAGGTTTTCTACTCTGTAGTAGAAATAATTATATAAGTTTAACTTCATATTGAAATGCTTGCACAATGATTTTTCTTATTTACAATTAGACTAATATCTCCATATTTGTTATGATAGTAACAAAAATGAATAAATTATTCTTACCATAGATAAGGTAAATAAGTCTTCATCCTAGAAATTCAGACAGAAAAGTAATTATTATTCTTATAAAAAAACAAACTAAATTCTAAAATTTTGCTCTTGGCTCATCCAAAATATCCCTCCTAGAAAGGAGTCTCTGTTGAGTGATATGCATATAACCCATTCTATGGCCTCTGCTATCATCCCTAACCTAGATCCCCACAAGGCATGTGAACCCAATGTTATCCCTGTAATAGTCATTAAAAAGTGTGCTCCTGAACCAACTCCTGTTCTCTCTAAACTGCATAATAAATGTCTCACTGCCTCCTGCTTTCCTACCTGTTGGAAGTCATCATCTGTTGTTCCAGTTTTTAAGGACTCTGGTGAGCCATCTGACTCTTCCAACTATCGGCCTATTAGGCTTCTACCTCTTTTTGCAGAACTCCTAGGGCCCTAACAAATGCTGAATTGGTTCATCATCTTTCATCGCAGGGCCTTTTCTCAGACAAGCAATATGGCTTTCATTTCTCCAGGTCAACTGCTGATGTACTGAATATTTTGCAGAAAAAGTTTATCATGCTCTAGATAAAGATAGTGAAGCTTAGGTTGTTGCATTTGACATCTTGAATGCCTTTGACGAAGTCTGGCATTCAGGTTACAAGCTGAAAAGTTACAGTGTCTCTGGACACTTTTTTGAATTGATCCAGTCTTTCCTATCAAATTGTGGAATGAGAGTTATCCTGAGCAATCACTAATCTAGATCCTTTCTTGCTAATGCAGTTGTCTCACAGGTTTCCATCTTTAGTCCTACCCTGTTTTTAATTTTCATTAATGACCTTCCTGATAACATCAACTCCCAACTTGGTATTAATGACACAATAATTTACTTCTGCCTCAATAGTAAGGTTTATCAGTCTAACAGGATCAAAATGGCAGCAAATGTCTAAAATGACCTCAAGTACATAGTTAACTGGGGCAAAAGATGGCTTATTAATTTTAATGCCTCCAAAACTAAAACTTCTCTTCATTAATCCTCTGAGAGACCTCTTTCTGCCTTCCATCAACATGGCTGATGCTATCCTCCAAGAAAGTGACTCATTGTGCCTCCTCAGGCTCATGTTCTCTGCTGATATAAAGTAGAAAGACTATATTGAATCCATTGCTAGACCAATTGCTAAGAAAGTCTGTTCACTATTTCAGATTCTGGAGAGAAAAAAATCTATCATTCATCCATGCTTAGAATATTTCTGCCACAGATGGGTCCAGTCTCCCTGCTATTTACCTTGAGCTCCTTGATAAGATTCAAAGAAGAATCTGCAATATTATTGGTCTTGGTCTGGCAGCTCAGCTCCAGTCACTTTCCCACTGCTATAAGGTTGCCTCTCTATGACTTTTCTATAAATACTTTCATAGTAATTGTTCAAATGAGCTCTTCAATATGGTATCCGGACTTTATGAATTTAAGTACAATATGAGACTGGTGTAGAGACCTTGTCAATTTACAGTTGAGCTGGCCAGATGTAGTTGTAAGTTCTATGTTAACAGTTTCTTCTCTAGCACTTCTCATTTGTGGAACTCCCTCCTGGCTCCATGCTTTCCATCCAACTTTAATCAACACATTTAATCCAATGTCAATCGCTATCTACTGGCCACCTGATTAATCTCTTCTCTTTCTGCTCATCATTAATGTTTCTGTTCCTAATTCTTTCACACCTTTAACCCCTTGTGTTTTAGTGGCATTTCTGTTTTGCTTGAGGCAATTTTGATTAAAAAAATAAATAAATAAACCAAAAAACATTACTATTGTATCAACAAGTACACTACACAGTCAGTATAGATTTATAGGAAATTAGAATAGGAAGATTGTGTTGTGTCGGGCTTCTCAGTGGAGAGAACCTACCTACCTTGAAAATCAATATCTGAAATCTTAACTTTTACATGAACAGAGGCATCTGGAACCAGAAGGAAATGTATATCTATCACAGCCACAAGGCAGGGTCCATCAACAGGTATATTTTCTGTAATATGCAACAGTCAGGTTAGCTATAGTTCCTGTTCCCAATTAAAATCCACTCATTGATCAAGAAATATACAATGTACAAATATATTATTGTGAAGTGAAAAAAATTGCGGGAAATAATCGAAAATTCTTACCTAAATTTATATCTAAAAAGTGAGTAAAAAAGAAAAATTTTTGTTTTGATTTTTGAGACGAAGATTTGTCAATATAAGTTTGATTTATTTGAATTA
This sequence comes from Acanthosepion lycidas, assembly GCA_963932145.1. Classification (NCBI taxonomy): domain Eukaryota; kingdom Metazoa; phylum Mollusca; class Cephalopoda; order Sepiida; family Sepiidae; genus Acanthosepion; species Acanthosepion lycidas. Next base: position 80,428,162 of record OZ010578.1, read on the forward strand.
TTATTCTCATCTTGGTTATAGAATTATTGTAGATATGAAGTTTCAGCCAAGTACTCTCTGGCTATCTTCAGGTGTTCATTATTTGGATTTATATAGGATAGCTAATGTGTGTTGAATATTATATTTTTTCCCCCTTTTTATTTCTAATGTAGTCTGAATCAACAGGCATGAACAAGAAATGTTATCACAGGAAAAAATAACAGTAATCAAGATCTCTTATTAGCCAAAAACAATGAACATCTGGAGATAGCCATAGGGTATTTAGCTGAAATAGTTTGAGTAAATCAAATAAGTCAAAAAAACTGTTAATGAATTTTAAAGGTATCATGAACTAAGTTTTTGTAATAGTTAATTCAGTGTCAAAACACACAGAAACAGTTGATATTGAGTGAAAAAAATATTACTTAAACTAATTCACTTCTCATTATGAAATAAATAACCGAATAACTACCCCAAACAACTGAAAAGTGAAATCATTTTCTAAAAACAATTAGAATGGCTGAGTTCATAAAATCCTATATTTGCAAGGAGATGGGCAACAGCCACATTGAGCATTTTGTTCCCACAATACTCAAATTTGTTTATAAATTCTCTGATTGGTCTTTGACTTATAGAAAGATCAGTTTTTTTTTGTTTTTTTGGTATCTACTTCATGGGCAGATATCAAAGTTGTTACTGTAAGTATTCACTCAATTTCTTCTTCCGTTATGGCATGCAAGCGATCAGATATACTATCGATATATCTCATAACGAGACAGACAAGGAGAAATAGATTCATGCCTTTATGAATGGGAATCAGCACAAATTAAACAAATTTTATGAATAATCATGCAAATAGTTGTAAAAAGGGGATACTCAGGATATGAGACATGGTAAAAAGAATAAACAAATATTTAAAAAATAAATAAATAAAAATAAAATAAAAATCACCAAAATGAGTTCATATTTTTGTAACATATTTTTTTCCAATCACTAAAAGTCTTTGTTTCATAGTTTAAACTTGACTTCCTGTTTGCAGTTTGAAAAACAGGAAACGCCAGCTGTAAAAACTGCTTACATGATGGAGCTACAAAAATGTTACATTTCAGAATAATAGTAATATTAAGAGACATGGCTGAAAGCATTTTTGATGTGGGAATTTTAGCTTCAGCTTTTGTTAAAGGGAACAACATTAGTTTACAAAGCTTCAGTTGGAGACTGTATATTATATATGAATATATTTTTTATTTTGGCTTAAGGCTGATTCATTAAGACTACTAATAAAAGTCTATAACAATTGGTTTTTTTAAATTTTTTAAAGTTCTGAAACAAAACATTTAATAATTCATAGCATAACGACAAACTAATACCTCAGGAAAAGCTCAAAAGTTTGCTTGTATATCAATCTTCATTGTTTGGATTTGAATTGTTCTAGCAGTGGCGATGAAAGTAAAAAAAACAAAAACAAAAAACTATTTTTCAAAGCTTCTTGATGTATATGAGATGAAGGTTAAAAATGTTCCAACTGAAATATTTGGATCAAGACAAGAACGATAAGGATATTAATCTAAATTATTCAGGGAATTATGATATTTAATATCCAAACAATTTTGTTTACAGTTTACTTATATCAAACTTGGATATTACATTGCCAATTCATGATTCCTTTTTCAGTATTAAATTCCTTTCATTATGCATAAATAAATGCAATTTTGCACTAGCAGACAATTTGCTTGCAGAGTAACTGTTCAATGAAAACTTGGTTTAAAAACTGTGTTTGTACTCATCAAGAGACACTCTTCTAAAAAGTTTTTGCAGCGATTTTTAACCATGTTTCCTAGTACTAATTACAGTTATGCATTTTAAAACTTCTCTAGCAGCATTAATAGTAGGCATTGTAAGATTGTATAGAATAAATCACTACATAAAGACAGTAGAAATACATGGCTACATGAAGCAGTCATTTTGTTAATCTCCTAAGGATTATATATATATATTTAGTCCTCATAACAATGGGACCACAAAGATACCTTGTGGTCCCATTGTTAAGAGGACTAAAAAAAAAAGGGCCAGCCCACATGTACAACTAGTGTTACTGGATTAGAATAATTTGCAATGTTATAGTAGATACATTTATTAAATGAAACACTGTGCGTTATTATCAATTTTTGGTTAGTTTTTCCTCCATCTTAATTAGTTTTTGCTTTAAATTAATTGCACCTTTGATATTATGATTGTTAGTCAACAACACAGAAAAAAAATCAAGAAAAAAAACAAGCCTCCAAAGAGACTTGCACATGCATTCTTTATTCTTAGGAAAGCAGTTGCTCTGGATAAGCATGTTCCCAGGAATAAGGGATGAGAGTTTGGGCCTTTTTAAAAAAAATAAAATTAAAAAAAAAAATTTTTTTTTATTTCCAATCCACACTTCTTAATGACAATCATAAAGATGTAATAAATAGGAATAAAAATGAACATGGAGGAAATACAAGAAAGAAAAAAAATAACACTATATATATATATATATATATATATAAATAAAACATGATGATTATATAGCACACAGTGAGTGCTGGTGGTAATAAAACAGTGCTCAATCTATGATAACCAAGCTAAAATTTATACTGATAATAAACATTTTTTCTCACCCTTAGCACAACTCTGAGTTATATATATATATATATATATATATATATATATATATATATATATATATATACATACACACACCAAAATTTAGGATTAAACACTCAAATGAAAATGTATCTAAGAGAGAGAAAATATTTATTTTCTAATAAAAACCTTCCTTGATACTTTTCTTTCTTATGAGACAGGTTTGCTTAAAACCAAAAGTCATATTATACATAAATAAAGGATAATTTCAAAATCCTTTTAGCTTCAAAAATTGACTTATACATGGATAAATGTTATTTTTGTATTTATTTCTTAATGCTGTCATCTCCCCTATTTTCTTTCAAGACAAAAAGAGGCCAGAAAAAATGAAAATAAAAGAAACAGCCTGAAAGAAACTATCCAATGAACAATGACAGAAACACTTGTGTAAAGTGGATTTCTGTTTGACATCACACAATTTTTATATTATTAGGCAACAAGTAAAATTATAATATTCTTAAGAGCCAGTAAAAAAACATTTCCTTCTGATGATCTAGTAAGGAGAATCTATAATCTACGAATAAATGTCTGCAGGTCATTGACAAAGTTCTGTAGACCAGCTTTCATTTGATTACTAAATTTAACCCATCATTTTCAACATGCTACTCTCCTTTACTAGAGATTTAAAAAAAAAATACTTAGGCACATCAATAAAGCCATACCATAATGATATAAAAAGTGTCTGCGTATACAGGGTGTAATGAGTAAATTGTGATCATTTTATATTTTTAATTTTACGCATGTGCATTATTTGTTTTTGTCAACTGCACAGTATAGTAGGGTCAGTTGGGCACCGTCTATGAGAAAAAGAGCTTCATGGTGCAATTCATTCTGCCAGAAATTAGGAAACAGCATGCTGAACTGTTTGGCATTCACACCAGAAGCTCCAATATGAACATTTCAGAGTCTTTGGGTGTCAGTTTGAGGAAAGTTCAGAGGATTTGGAAAGAGTTGGATGAGTCTAATGGTGATTACAATGGAACAGAGCTTGGAAAACTCTACTGAGAAAAGAACTCCCAAATTTGTTGGTGAGAGCCTCAGACTCAACACGGAGGCCTAGATCGTGCCTTGAAGCGGTAGGGCTGCCCTGGGTCAAGAGGGTGGCTGTTGGAATACCCTATGACTGGCAACAGGATTCTGCACCATACCACACAAGCAGGAGAACTTAGTCATGGTTGTTCTGTGACTACATCACCCCTTACATCTGGCTACCTAACTCACCAGACTTGCAACCCCCTTGATTATTATGTGTGCAGTGAAGTTGGGTGAGAGACCAACAAAACTCCTTGTAACACCAAAGATGAACTGAAGGCAAAGATTATGGCAGCATTCATCAACTTAAGCAGGGAGATCATCCAGAAGAGTTGCTGAAGTCATCTGGAGGCCGTAGTTGAAGCCAATGGCAATTTTATTGAATAAATTTACTCTTTAGTATTTCAAGATATTTTTGTGTAATTTTGGTAAATATATCTGTTAAAATGAGATGTCAGTGTTATTTTCATTTTTACATAATTTAGATGACAATTTATCCATCGCACCATATGTAAAATATTTAGACAGCAACAATTCATCCAAATAAGTTTTGTTAAATTCAATCAATAAGGTCTGTTTAATTTTTATTGTAGTTTTCATATAAGATATTGTAAGCCGAGATCAAAATTGGGAATAAACTTTCTAAAGTTCAAGGACTTTTGATGGTTTTCGTCATTATCAAGAATTAGGTGTTATGAATGTGGTAGACAATTTGAATCCCAGTGCTTACCCAAAATTCCAGGATGTAGCCAACAAAATCTTGTCTCCCGTACTGACAACATCCAGTTCTTGAAAATAACTGAGACAGTCGAAAGAAAACAAAAATATGAACAAACTTACTGATCCACCTTTGTAGCTTATTCAATTCAGTTTGACATTAATTAACCAGTCCAGTTTATGAAAGAAACTGATTTTGCATGGGACAGCATTTCTTCTGTATTTTCAGTTATGTGAAGAACTTAACATTTAGCTGCCTCTAAAACTAGGAAAGTTTAAAAAGTTTCCTAAAAACTTGAATAGTACCACTTTTTGTGATTTTTGTTTAATGTTTTTTCAAAGTTCAGGTTTTTTTTTTTATGTTACCATGCACACACAAGCTGAAGTATTCTACTACATTTTTTCTTAATTTAAAAGCAGACAAAGCAAATCTTTGTAAAAAAAAAAAAAAAAAAAAAAAAAAAAAAAGCTTTGATTCAGAAAGCATTTTCATTCTCCTTTCCAGACTGTCATAATAGTATTCAAGTGTTACTTAGAACAAGACTTTTGGTCATTAAATAAGAAATAGTGTTTTAATGCATTTCACATCAATAGATATCTCACCTTACTAGATAAATATTCAAGCTTCAGATCCTTGGGTACATTTAATTAACCATTACTCTGTGTCTCTCTCTCTCTCAGCTTTACCTTCTCACCAACAAGGTACAAATAAGTATTGTTATCTTAAATAATAAGCTATTTTTAACAAAGAAAACTCCTTCTATTGAACTTCCTTTTTATTGTAATGAAAAGGTTCTTAAAGTAAAGAGGAGAAAAAGTGAATATATAATAATAAAAAAAAGGGTAAGTAAAAAGAACAATGGTTGAAAAAGGATTGAAAAAAACAAGAGTGCAAGAGGAGAAAGAAAGGTTCATTATCAACAATAACCTAGGAAATGGGGTAGTATGCTACCCAGGTGCTATTCAATTAACTATTTTTATAATTTGGTTTGGATGGTTATAAAGGTTTGGTAGCAGAGTGGATAATGTGATTTTGAGTTCTGAGATCAATAACATTCATACTGTCATATGCATCCTGCCACCCATTGAAACCCCTTTCAACAAATATCAAAGTGCCACAAGAGAAAACACAAAAATTAAGCCCCAATTCTAATCCTCACAAAAGAACACAGATTTACTGATACAAAGAGGAAGTTTGCTGTTTACATAGTAATTATGGGTCCTGAAAATAAAACAAAAGCCTGCCAAGAAGACCTTTCTCCATAAACAATCATGCTTCAGGAAAGACAAATATCAAACAAGTATAAACTGGCAAGTCCAGTGGCATTTCCTCTAATCTTCTTGATAGTTTAGGTTTTAGCTCACAGCTAATCTTAAAAAAAAAAAAAAAAAAAAAAAAAAAAAAAATTACTTTAAATATTTCAGTGCACAAAAGGAAACCATTTTTGAATCGAGTCTAAACTGCAAATGTAGGCTTTCATAAGCTACATCTATATCAATATGAATTTTCTTTTTACATGAATATATATCGACAAGCCAGACCAATCCAACACTTGCAATGGAACCTCATACCTCTTAGGCCACAGTTCCCTCTTATGCCACTTAAACTCTGTAATAGTAAATTTTACATTTTGAAGCCACTTTTAAAATACATAAAAGAACTGATCACATTGAACTGTAGAGATTAAAAGACTTACTCAATGTCTAGATAACTGTTTGAGAGAAGTTGTTTAAAAAATATCTTTACCGGGAGAGTCATGCCACTTTTACATGTTCAAAAGAGAATGTATTTTGTACTTACATGACAAATTTCTGATGGAAGTATTAACATTGACAGACATTCTATTCTCTATTGATTCTATTGCAATGTTTCGTCTTGAATTTTCTTCAAATGATATCAAGTTATAAAAAATCTCAGATTACGATTTATAAAATTCTTAAATTTTTGAAATCAGCATTTTTATTCAAATTTAAAAGGAAATTTGAAAATGTTTCTGCTCAATCAAATTTCAGACAAATAAAACATGATATTTTGTTACCATCCATAGAAAATGTTAAGTCCTTAAACAAGAGCTATTCAGGATTACAAAAAGGATGAGTCAGAACTAAGGTCAATGATTTACTACAATAGATATCTACCAAAGGCAGGATCATTTGCAAGTGGCTTAAGTTTTAACTTGTCTACAAAAAAAAAAAAAAAACTTAGAGATTTATTCAAGGTACAGTGTATCACATTTACAAAAATTGCTTCATTTTAGAATCAATATCTTATAAAATCTTTCAAGTTGATTTCACAGAAATTTCAGGAACCTACCTCCAAGAAAAATAACTGGAATGCATATCAAGATTATATTGGACTTTGTTTCTGCGAAAATTAAAATGGTAAGTTTATTTTTAAAATCTTTATTTTTCCCCCCTCCACTTTCTACAACAACAAAAATGACTATTTATGTATTTTAAAATATAAAAATCAAAGATTTTAAATGTTAACCAAGATAAATTCTTTTATCAAGGTCTTTGAGTACTACAGAGAAATAGCACAGATTCTTCTAAGTTATTCCTGGTTAGATATTTTTGTATCATGAGTAAATAATACTGCTTTAATTTCTGCAATCTGTAAAGGTTTAAAATGTTACTATTCCCTTGGCTGAAAAGACATTATACAAAGAAGTATGAGAAAATTCTAAGAGTAGCTACATAAGAAAAGTGGAGTGGCTATAATTTACTGACATTTTTTAAAAGATTTATTCTGTTCTTTGATGATGTACAAGCACTCCTATTTTATTTCTTTACACTTTGAAAATATAGCATTGAATTTTTAGCAATTCTTGTAGTACTTACCTCATATCATTTACTATATTTCTTGTTGTCTAACACTTTTTAATCAAATTTAACCTTGGCAACACTTGAAGCAAGCCTGGGAATAAGATTTTCTATGTGAAAATATCAGCCAGAATTTTGTAGAATACCAAGTGATAACAGTGAATAAATGTTTCCTAAGCAGTTCAAGCTTCCTACTTCTATTTTTTCTTTGTGACTTAAATTTTATATTATTTTGTATTTTTCATTAAACAGTAGCATAATAGTTATTAGCATGGAAAGCAGAATCAGCAAGCATTCAAATTATGGTCTAGTTTGTTGCATTCACTTTTGTACAAATGCAATTAGGAAAGGCATGGATCCATTTTCTTCTCTAGCTGTGGGTTAAATAGCAGAGTAGACTGGAGTCTCTAGCCTTGAGTGGCAACCAATCTAGAACTTCTTGAGTTGTTGTTTTACAGCTTATCAACCCTTTGTGGGTAATTTAAAGTCAAAACATTTTGGATTGTAGGAGTTCACTTACAGTAGTCATGTTCCCAAGCAGTCTCCCATCTTACTAACCGGGATCGATGCTACTTAATTTCAGTGATCAAATGAAAACTGTTGTTTTCAGTGTGATTTGACCATATGCAGCCAGTCTAGGAGAAAAACAACTCTGAATTCAAAACTGTTGAGAAGGCAATAGGAAATCATGGCGATTCACAGAAACAATCTGTGGAGAATCATGAAAGTACATTGAAAAATGTAGTTGGTAACTATTTTTATTGCATTTTAGAGAAAACAAAGAAATGTCTTTTACTTAATTTGATCGGTTTCATTTAATATATACATATTATAAATTTAGCGCATCGACATTTATAGGGGTCATGTAGTTGCAATTTATTTCTTTTAGCCTTGATGAATTTTTACAGCCAAAAGACAGATAAAAATTATTAAAATTGTAAGAAAAAAATTCAGAAAAAAAAAAAAAAAAAATAAAAATAAGCAAAGTCATAAAAATGAATGAATTATGCAAACAATTCCTGGACATGAAAACACAAGAAAAAGAAATACATAAACAATGTTCTCCACAAAAATTAAAATATTAATAGATAAAATAGAAAACAAAAAAAACAGGAAAGATACAAAAAAGCTTCAAAATAAAGAAAACGTCCCAAGCTGAACACCATATTTGCCAGCTTACAACATGTAGTCTCCCCCTGCTCCCCCCCCCCAAAAAAAAAGAGACCTAGAAAAACGTTCCTAAATAATACACTGCATTTGGTGTGTCAATATTATAGAAGACAGACTGAGCAGTGAAGGTTCAATGTTGTACAACTCATGAGTCAAGATGAGTTGCTTCAAGCCATAGTTTAAAAAAAAAAGACTAGGAAAACAAGAGTAAATCTTAAGCATGCCTGCATCATATGTGCCAAAAAATGTAAGATTTCAGTACTGCCAAGTAAAAATCTATTACATCTCTTCATTGTATATGAAATGCTTAGAATTTGGCAAGGGAAATAATCTTTGTGTCAGAAGTTAATTGGCAGGTTTGTTTTATCTTTCCTTCATATAGTTCAGTTTATCAGGCTGTTGTATGTAAGAATTGTACAAGTTTATTATTTCAGAGAACAAAGTTAGCTGCCTGTTTTTGCGTAATCCACTACAATTGGTAATCTCAGCCAAATAGCTTGGTTTTCTGAAGGAATTTGTTCTTACACAAGCCTATATAAGTTTAAGCAATCTTAGTGGAATAAAACCTTACAGCGAACATGAAAATGCTGGCCAAGATCAAACCTGAATAAAAGCACTAAACCATTTTAAGCATTCCTTCCATAGGAGATGGATTAAAACCAAGGCCCCAAACAAAAAATTTTCACCTTAAGAAAAGAATGGCCTTTTTACAGAAACACACTATAGCAAGAAATGATAACTTAAGAAAATCTTTTATTCATACCATTATCGATTAAGCTTTCTAGATTACAAACAAAGAAAGAAAACAAAGAATTCTTTTATGTGCCAAGTCCCTTCAGGACATAGGCAATCATGGCTCTCCACTTCTTCCCATCCTTTGTACTTCTCAGTATGTTTTGTCCTTTTACTACTTCTCCCAAACCCTGTCCTGTCATCAATTTGCTTAAGGCTGCTAGGTATTTCACATATTGCTTTCCCTTGGCTGTGAGTATCAGATTCTTCAAGCCCTCCTTTCTCATTACATGTCCCAGAAATTTCAGCTGCTTCTTCCTGATGCTAAGTTTAACCTTGTTTGAATCCTCTCTAAAATCTCATTGTTGCTCACGTTTGGTCCATAGTATCCTTAGCATCCTTCTGTAGAAACATACTCCGTTGCCTCGGGTCTCTTCATCTTTGAGGAGACCATCCAACACTCACTGCTGTAAAGCAGATTTTCTAAATTTTAATGGAATGATGGTAATGGTAACATCTATTTTCTTGTAAGGAAACATTCAGCATTCATTGACCAAGTAGGTAGTGCTATTGCCAGTTCAAATTTCTTTTAAAACAATTTTTCAGGTAAATAGGTTTTCTAAGTTCACTGTTTTTTGCTATTTTCAGTATTGATGGGGACTTACTTCTTAACAATTTTGCTCGAGATACTGTGGAATGTCAATATCTTTATTATGTCCTTATTTTCTCTTCAAGTTACATGGGCTATCCATTTTAATTGTTGCTGCTAATGAAAGTCCCCAAATAATGTAGCTTCTGTTATTTGATAAAGTTCTTTGTTTTTGATTCTGTAATGCCAGCATATGAATTTTGAAGAAGAAGGGTTCTTTCTAAGACCTAAAGGTTTCATTCACTCAAAGCTATTTTTAATTATTGATCTGAGAAAGCGGTTGTATACAGCTGACAGCTTAGATATTTCTGAGCAAGTTTGGCACTATGCATAACTTCCATATCAAAGTCTTGATCTGATGATGCTAAGAACATGACTCAAGTTTTCAGGTTAATGTTTTGGTTTTGTGGTAATTTGTGGTGTTGGAGATTCTTGACCCCCAAAAAAACAATGTTTATTTTTCTTTTGGCTAGTCAGTATATTCTATTTTGTTTCTTGATAGCTCTAAATTTGGTTTTAAAAGCTGAACATTTTATTCCAAATCATCCCATTAGTGTGAGCTCAAGTTAGTTTTGATTCTGTTCAAAGTCTGGATATAACAGACTCAACTTGCTGAGCAAGGAAGTTATTACTTATAACCTGGTTTGTCTTTAAGGGCCTTTGTAGCTTAAGCAACCTAGTTTCTGCTTAACAAAAGCCTAACTCAGTAGAAAAGGAATGGGTGAAGCAAATGAGACATGTCCCTTGCTTTGTTCTGGTTGAATAAGCAAGCAGCAAGGAAGAAATTTTCCAGATTGATAACTTTCTGAATGTCAAGGAAGTGTAAGATGTCTTCTACCCAACAGAGAAAGCCATGGAAAGACAGAAAGAATCAAATAAGTTTCTGAAATTCAGTCAGTATTTTTAGAAATTGACTCAAGCTACAATAAATATGTTAGCACTAAAAACTGTCTGTGTGGAAATATTTGGAAATTTGCACCAGAATTATATAAAATACTTATAAAAATTTAAGTACATACAAGTTCTTTCAAAATAAATTTTGATTTTCAGCACCCTCTCATAATATATTATTTAATTGTAGATATAATCATCCTATTCTGATTATATATAATTAGGAAAATCAATGACAAATTGGACATGTTTCATCCTTTAGGGCTTCATTGGACTAAAGTGATGTTTAAGTTGATATAACTACACATGTACACGAAGGAGCATTTTTCTGGTATATAAAATGTTATATATCTTTTCCTCCTTATATATTAAATGCACTCCTAACTCTGTGCTATGGCATTTTAAGACACTGATATTTTAGAATTTAATATTTGTTCAACAATTATCCAGATTTTGTATTGACTAAAAATTAGAATTTACAATAAGATTTGGTGCAAAGACATGGGAGAAGGACAAGGCAAGGTAACTATGAACAATGACTAAAGACATCATAATTCCTGACCACTAACAACATCCCACCCATTTTTCAAAAATTATTTTTAATACACAACATTGACCAAATGATGAAACTTCTTAAAACAAATTTTATGTTACACAGTACAAAATTTAGGAGTTAATTACCAAAATTGTAATCACTTAAGGTTATTTCTACTTTGTTTTAGTTATTTTCTGCAGTCACAAAGTAAGGAATTGGTAGAGTCACAAGAATATAGTGGCAAAGCCAGTGGGCAGTATTAAGAAAAGTTAAACCACATATCTTCTTCTGCATGGTGTGGCCCTTCACAACTTCATATCCCTTATAGTAAGGATACTTATATATATTTAGAACTAGCATCATGGCCCGGCGCTGCCCGTGCTTGATTCAAATATCGTACGACTCATACAGCAATCACTTGACTTAAAATAGTTTGCTCTTCCTTGCCTTTAAAGGAGTGCCCTTTGCTGTGCTGATGTTGCTACACGCCTTACTTCTTCCCTATCTCACACTGCAAATTTTTTCTAAGCTCTATACTAAACATTAAATCTGTTACAAAAAAAGAACTAAACAAAATGAATACAAAATGATCAGCTTTAAAAAAAGGACTTGTAACTGGAAAAACTGAATGAAAAAAGAATGTTAACTACAAATCCTTTTTCACACCCAACCCAGTTCTGTGGAATCAGAATCAACGTTGAGTGTAAACAAGCGAATGAGCCAATTGAAGTAAAGTGCCATGCAGATTTAATTTTTTCCCCACTTGTGACGAATGCAGCTATTGATTTTTTTGCATGCTAGCATGCTAGTTAACATTCATGTCAGTCAGCTGTTGGCTCTCACACTGGCCAATAGAATCTTCCTGCCTATTCGTGGCAGCCAGCTATAGGCTCTCACTCTGGCCAGTAGAAAATGGCCGCAAACTACATGAAAACTGCCGTAGAAGCATGAAAAAAAAATCGATTATTTCCACTATCGATGGGAGTTGGGAAATGCAAAGTCAGTCTTGGCCTTCCCACCTACTTGAAGCATGTGCATGTAAATTTTGGTGCAAATCCATTGAAAATTGCGGCTGTGCATTCATTACACACATCCTGCCTTTTATAGATAGAGATCAGAAAAAGACAGTTGAAATTTTTAGGAAACAATGAGAAAAGCAGACCTGGAAAATTTAACACTCATATAACATATTGAGGGATAGAGGAAAGCAGTGAGTAACCTACTTAATGAACTTGTGAAAATTGATGGCAGGACATGGAATAGAAAGGACAGTAAAAAGTTAAATACTGCTAAGAGCTATGAAAGATAGGTAGTTGTAGAGAGCCATAACCCACATCATGAAGGAACACAGCACATAATAGAAGAATCATTATGTTGAATGAAAGATTTTGCATATATATTTGTTTAATAAATCCTATTCCTGATATCTGAAGTTACATAAACAGCCATTATTATGAGGGTCATCTGGAAAGTTCATAGGCTGACAAAGATATAAATGTAAGTAGACACACCAGTTAGTAGACTAAAAGACATGCAAGTGTACCTGAATACAACAGCTGGGCAACCAGCTCTTGCACTCTTCTATATAAACGGTATTTTCTGCTGATATTTATCAGATGAGACTAACTTTAGCACAAAGCCAGTTTTGTTGAGCACGCAGTAAGGAACAAATGTGAGCAAAGGTTTACCAGAACAGCTCACTATATATCACTCTCCAGCAGGTGTGGACTTAAAAGGCTTTTCCTTTTTATAAATTTTTAAATGAAAAACTAAGTGAGATATTTTTTTTTTATGAGAAATACATTTATTTAATGTGGATATTTAAAGATTTTCAAATTAATTTCAGATTAAAATAAACAGTATGATGAAGAGGAGATAATATTTTCATTTATGACTTTTTCAGAGAAAAAAAAGTTAACTTAATTTTTTTCATTCTCAATATTTTCTTTTTTGGTTAGAAATTGAATCTCACAAATGAAATTAATCTGAAATGGTTGTTAAAATCCCAGCATTCTTTAACAAACAGCCTTAATTGTACATCTAATATATAAAGCTCAAAAATCCTCTGTGTGTATGTGTTAGATATTTCACATAACGGAAATAACTAATTGTTATATTCCGTGCTAATAGGAATATATACTTGACAAACATGGTGGATAAAATAAGTATGGTTTATTGTAATAACCAGTACAATAAGAATAACAGTTATGCACAAGGTCAACGCAAGTCAATCCAGTAGTGAGTGCTACTATTGGAAGGTTGGTAGTTCTCGCGTAAGTCTGATTAGTACTCAACAGATCCCAGCTCAACACCTGTAGTTGCCTTACAGATACTTATAGGTAGTTACTACCTATAGTGCAGTCACTCATGGGGGTGACAGGTTATTCCATTACATCACTAATTTACATATTAAACTTTAAAAACACAAATTTAAAAAAAATCTGTTTTGCTATTTACTTCCAATCTAGTTTTTTGTGATATTTATAATTAAGCTTTACATTGCTTAGTTATTCAAAAAGTTATTTTCTGCCATGAAAGTAATAACAGACTCAGCATTTAGATCACAGAATGGGCATAAAAGGAAGCAAGCTATGTTAACATCTTTAATAGTATATTTTGAAAGTCTAAAAAAATATTATAAATTATAATCCCTTACATGAAATTAACAACTACTAAAATGTTTAACCCTATCAAACTGCTTAAGAAAATGTTGCTAATACCATTTTTTGGTATATGTAAACTTGAATATATGGTAAATTTCTTAAGCAAAGAAATGACTGCATAGTACAGTGGATCAAAGAAAAGGAATTTGGTTCATAAAACAATGGGAAACAATGGTAGTCATAAAATACATTACATTTCAAATATAACAGAGATATGTATTTGTGCATCTGCCTAGAGTTTAAACAAAAATCATTTTGTGGTGTAACTAATTTATCACCTCTCCTCACTTTTCTTTTTTAATTAGAGAATTATTGTTGGCAGATGCTTATCAGAGTGGCAAAAATTAACTAAACTTATAATAATCGTCCAATGGCTTGAAGTTAATATGAGATGTTGATTTAAGTTTCTAGTATGGATCTGTATTAAAACTGGCTAATTAGGAGATTTTTCCTAATTCATTTTAAAATTGTGCATTTTCAAATTATCACAAAACATCTGCACCCAAAGTTTTTAACAAAATTTATGCTTTTTGCTCATTCAAGATGATACAACCAACAACCATGTAATAGCTTGGTCTTTAGAGAAAGACTTTACAAAAAAGAAAAAAAAGACTATCTCATTGCTAAAAGGGTTTTAAAAATGAACTGATAAAAACTACATTCTTGAGTTAACACATTAAGTACTTAGTCAACTAGAATAAAAGTATTCAATTAAAAATTATATTTTACAGCTGCATGAAAATTGTATATCATTGCAGATTATATCTATATGTATGTTTTATTCATTTGCATTTCTTTTCCTCATAAAAAACAACATAATTTATTTCCGGTGATAATGTTCTGTATATGAAGCAAATAATGAAATTTGAACAAAATCAACATTTTCCTGGCTGTTAATCAAATATTGAGAGTATAAGCTAAGTTACTTTTGTATACGTGAAAATTATCTGATAGGTAAAGTCTTATATAATTTTTTTTAGTTTGTTGAAAATAGTGGAGAGTAGAAGAGCTTTAGGTTTTATCATATCACAAGTAAACAACATTCTGACAATTTAAACAGACTTTCCCAATAAAATAAAAACCTTTGATATCTTCACAATGAAAATAGTCCTGAAGATGCCAGTATAACATTTGAGGTCATACAGATTTTTACAGGATAATCATAGATGAAATACATCACAAAATGAATCAACTTAAAAATGCCATGTTACTTCAGGATGTAGGTGATCATGGCTCTCTTTAACCTTCTTTTCTTTGTCATCTGTGAATTGACATGCCTTTCTAGGAAAAGTAGTAGAATGCTTTCCCACAGTTTTGAATTTAGAGTAGTTCTTAGATAGGTTGCAACCCAAGGATAGAGAGCTCAGTCTTCCTTGATATTTAACCCATACCTTGGAGGAAGTGGAAAGAGATGGAGTCATACCTTTTCCAAGGACATGTGTAAAAATGAATGCAACAGACAAGGTTGGAATTTGAACTTGGCTTGCCAATTCCAATTTCTGCAGATTACAAAATGAATATTTGTTTTAAAATGCTCACTTTTAAATTTGCCATTCAGTGAAAATGGTGAAAGCTCTTGAGTTATAAAAAGCAAAAACAAAAATCATACTGAGCTTGCTAAGATGTATAATAAGAAAGAATCTTCTGTCATAATTTATATTGTTATAATTGTTCTATATTATTAGTTAGTATTGTCATTGCTTATTATACATAATCTATAAATTCAATGTATGTATAGGAAAACACGGTGTGTGTGTGTGTGTTTATATATCTATGTAAGTACTGTTGAATATAACAGACACTAAAATACAGTTATGTTTTTTTTTAATCAACTTCTCCTGGTTTTGAATCAAATGCTTTACATTAGATGGAAATCCACAAATGAACAGTTCATATTTCCACTGAGAGAAACAATGATATTTTTGACTGTTCTATCAGTCACCAAGGAAGAAGCTTAGAAAGTCATATATTATATATTTTTGTTCAAGTCTGCTAAAAAATATTTCATGAATTAATCAGTTAAAATTTGAAATTACCATATTGTTAATGTAATTTAGCATGATGTGCTAAGTGTTTACGATCTTAATGGCAAGTCGACCACATGAAATCAGGTCATGCTATATTACATTAGTGATAGACTATAATTTCAAATCTTAACCGATCAATTCATAAACTATTTTTCAACAGACTTAAACAAAAATCTGTAGCTTACATCTTTCTAAGTCTTCTTCCAGACATTGACTGATGGAACTGGGACCTACCCTTTCTGAACTATGAATTGTTCATTCATGGATTTCCATTTAGAGTAAAGTATTTGGTTAAAAAACAAAGAAAAGTCAATTAACATAACTGGCTTCCATTCATTATATCTTGCATTCAATAATATCTGCATAAAAGAAAACTTGCTATATATCTTTGTGTACATCAATTATGAAATAAAGTCTACCCCAAAATCGACCAATTATAGTAAATTTAAAAAGTCTGTTGAGCATTACTCCTATAAACTAGTCTTAATAGGATCCTTTCATAATTATGGACATGTTTCTTAGTATCCTTATTAAAGGAAGAAAGAAAATTACCATATTGATACATATTCATTTTATTCTGAGTACTTTCAACATTAGCACAATGTCGTCATCAGGGTCTTGTTTTTTATAAAACAAAAATTGTTGTGTTCATTTTTCTACGCCAAAGTTGTGTTCACCTGAAAATTAAATTTTTACATGTGAAGTGAAAAATGCTAAGGTTATGTACTGTATGTTTGATACTGTCCACAATTTTAGGCATCTGCTGGACGTCTTGGAAAATATACCTGACATATACTAAAAGAATGAAGCACTTAGAATATGTAGAAATGAAAAAGGTATGTAACTTCTGTGTGTATAGGAAGTGTGCTTGTGTTTATACAAATTCTCTTTTGGAGAAATGAATGATGATTGGCAATCTGCCAAAAGAATCATATTGCAACAATTTAGTAGTTAATCATAATAAACAAACTTACGCAAATTGATATAAGCAAATATAGCAACTAAGTTAACTATTATCACTCCTATGTAATTAGTCTACAAAACCAGTCAACCCAAGTGCCTAATAGCAATAAAGATGAGTTTAGTCTGGAGACAATTTCCTAAAACTATTTGCCAACTTTTTCCCTAGACATAAGTTTTTCTAAAGTGAGAAAATACAGTTGCTTTACCTTTCAACTCTTTCTTTTTGTGAGAAGAGATATGAGTCTGGGAAGACAGTAACATTAAATTTCTTTTTATTCTTTCTTTTCAGAACAATGTTTCTTGTCTACCATATAAGATGTGAATTCTTTCCTAAAGTCATAAAAGCCTTCTATTTTTTGAACAATACAAAGTCTATCACAACTTTTAATATTTTTATGGTTTCTTTTATCTTGAAGAACCTGAGAAGCCTGTTTACTTATCAAAGGGTCTCTTGCATTTGACTCGAATGTAAACTTACTGTGATGTCAAACAAGTACAGTACTTATTATATAGAGAAAGTATGATTATCTTACACTTATTTAAATGCCATCCTTGATAGCCTCTACTCAATATAAAGTCACTTTCTATTTATCAAATTTATAATTATTTGAAACTGTTATCACTCTGTATTCGTCTATATTTCTGAGATGAGGTATTATGATTACTTACATTATTCAGACTGTTATTCTCATCTTCATTTCCATATTCACAACATTTTAGCTGTTGTACATTCAGGTGATTGAAATTTCAAATTGAAGCCTTTATTACAGCCACTGGGGTAGAGTGTTCTAGTTCTACGTGCCATGCCTCTTCCAGATGTCTCAGTTATTTCCCTTTAACTCAACTCTCCAAGTTTTGGCTCATTAAAGCTGTATTGAACTCAATTTTCTTTGGGTCTAGTTACTGGATCTAACCAATGCCTTTATCCACTGGGCCAAAATGTTGTAAATATGGCAATGAAAATGAAAATAACAGTCTGAATAATGTAAATAATGTAATCTATCACTCAGTTTAATTATTATTAAAGGATGTAGACAGGTGAAGGATTCTGCTCTGCTTATTTTTCTTATTTTCTTAAAATTCAGAAAACAACTCAGTTGCATTCACTTCTACAGCAATGCCTTTTGGAAAGGCACAAATCTCTTCCTTCTAGCTATCGGTTAAGTAGCAGAAAGATGGGGCTATCTAACCTTGTTTGGCAACCAGTCCAAGAGAAGGAAAACTTCAAATTTCAAACCATGGAGAAAGCAATGAGAAACTACTCCACTGCCTTTCACCAAGAAGTCATGGCAATTACCAGATAATAAAAAAAGGAATTTGTGTTGTGGAATCCATGAAATGACATAACAATTGAACAAAAAAAAAAAAAAAAAAAAAAAAAAAAAAACAATTAAGAAAAAACAAAAAAACAATTAAGAAAAAACAAAAAAACAATTAAGAAAAAACAAAAAAACAATTAAGAAAAAGAAAAACAAACAGTTAATAGACCCGGAATTATCTCTCTTGGTAAATTTATGCTTGATTAAAAATTTACTCAGAAAGCTGTGGTGTGACTGGATTGGAAATTGCTTCAAGTTAGAGCATTTTAATGGTATTATGCTAACAAAAATTGCATTACAATGTGCCATTTTTGTTGTGTGATGGTAATAATGATGTAAGCAAACACAAAGAAATCAGATCCTTATAATAATAACATAAATTTCTTTTCAGTTTCACAACCTTTCATTTTATCAGGTGACATAGCCATTCTAAAGTCAGGCCTTATAAGACTAAAAGTTGATTTTGTTTTATTGTAAACTTATTTTACCAAACACAGACTCTAAATGTAATGTTCCAAATGGTAAATTTACATTAGTAAATTGATTTTATTACTATGGCTGATCAACAGAGTATATCACATACAATCATGTGGTTAAATGTTTCAAATTGTAAAAAGAGCACTGTCATTATTCTATAAATTATTCCAACTAGTATCTATATAAAAACAGAAACATTATATATATATATACACACACACAAGCTCTTCTTGAAATACATTTATAAAATGAAATGGTGTAGGTCATCAGTGATGTCACCCTGGCTTCATTATGAATTTTGGGTATTGCAACATTAGATCTATTCTACCAGGTACTCTGACCTGTTGACAGACTGTCTCCCTGCATAATTTGCTCCACAATATACTGTTAGAAAAATCAATCATTAAATATATATCAAGAGGTAGGTCTTACTTTTATAATGCCATCAATATTTGCATTAGTCAATCAGATTATTTTACATCCTATGATGGCACAATTTGTGCATGCTTTCTGGTTTTGCCCTTCCTGCACACACACAAACACACTTTGTCTGAAGATCACATTGAAGCATAAAATTGATTGTCACCATGCCTAGTTGAGTCCTATGTTCACACTTTCTCTCATATATGGCAAACAAAATAAGAAGTTCCAGAATTTATTTTCCAACTGAGATAGGAACTGTGGATAAAGAAATCCAATCATGGGGAAAAAGTAGAACGATATTTTACCCAGTATAATGTTTAGTTGATACCCCCCCCCAAAAAAAAACTGAAAAAAACTGAAAAAAAACAGTTTCTCTCTTTTCCAGATTTCTTAAGGTGTGAAACTGACAATTTACCATACAGTGTTGATTTTTATGTTCACGCTGCTTATATCTACATATGCTCTACCCTTGATATTAGTCACTCTTCCCCAGCAAATATAGCAAAGTTTAGGCTGTTTTTATATATATATATGCATTCATTTAAATAAGTATTAAGTTCAGCCAACAATGTCTGTCTGTTTAATTTTTCTATTATTTAAATACTATAAAGAATTAAACAGACAGACCTTGTTGGCTGAATTTAATACTACTTGTTTTATATAAAACATACACACTGGATAATACTCAAGGCTTACCAAGTCTAATACTTAACAGAAGAAGGCAAAAGGTGAGCTAAAACATATTAAGGCCGTATATGTCAGTGTTTACAAACCTGGGTTTTAAATATTGTTAATTAATACAATTTAGCAGGTTAGTAAGTATTCAAGAGGATAATTATTGCAACAAATTAACATGAAACATGAATTTTATTAGAATTAAAAGGCTGAAAACTTCTCAGTTGAAATCACTTTTGATGCATACAAGAGAAACTTTACTACAGTAGTGAGTAAATTAGCAGTGTGAGAAGTTATGTATAAGAGTTGTGCTGAAAAGAAAGTTCTTGGCCTGATCCATTTGGAAGGCCATAATGGCTGAGCTGAGAACTTTTCAGAACCTGTGTGCGTGTAGTTATAGCAGCATTAATGGAAACTAACACAGTATGAATTTAGCTGCTGGTTGAAATACAGCACCGTTATGAATAGAGAACATTTGTGATTAGGATGAAGATAATCTGTACAAGATGTGTTCAGTGTTTCATCTCAGAAGGTGAAGAAAATGAAAGGTGTAAGTTGAAAAGTTGGTTAGCAAATTGAATAATGGCTAGTGTAAATTCTGAGAGTCATTCAAATACTAAAGATTGATTTGCTAAGCAGGGCTTTGTTTTCAGTTCTGTGATCAGTGAGTTCAAGGTGTATCATATTTGTCTCTTTGGGTACAACTCACCAAGGTCACTTTGCATTGTGAGTGATTCAGATATTTCTCATCTTAATGAATATTGAAGTTTTTTGCATATAAAATAACTCTATACAAAGAAAATAATAATCAGATGATAAAAGTGCCTAATAAATGATTAATCTTGAACAATTTTTTTCTTGTGATCCACTTACAGAAAACGAATATTTACAAATGTAATAAAAAGATCAAAAGAATGTTTTACTAGTTTGGATAATTAATAAAACACTCTGTAATTAATTTAATATTATTTTAATTTCTTAGATGAAGATTTGTTAATTTTTGCTATTTAATGCTTTAATCTTATTTCTGTTGCTTTTTATTGCACATCCCAAATTGTTGTTCTATGATTGTTAATTAAGCAGTGTTGCTTGGAAAGAAATAAAGAATAAGCCACCTGTGAAACTTGAAATCACATCCCTTTTTCCTTGAGAGATTGCTTTTGTAACAGCACCTTACCAATTAGGGTAAAAGGGCCAACCAGCAGGAATCCTCAACATTCAACTTGTACAGCAATATTCTTTACTTCAGGATACCTGTACACTATCACCTTGTAGGCTTACATTTTTCACTGGTTGTACAAGACCTAATAATATTCTCATTTCAGACATGTAAATCATTTTTGAATAGTATTTCTTTCATGAAAATTGAAAGAAATTCTAGGGTAAGTTAACACATACAAATATTTTATAAGTTTGTGTTTCAAAACTTACTCTTGAAAAGTTTCTTGCCAATAATGTGTGTGTGTGTTTAAAATTTGCTATATTTAAGAGGGAAGAGGACTCAGTAATGAAGTTAGAGCATTGTAGATACAGACAATGCTATTTCTTATGTTCACTATATATATATATATAAATCTGTCCTGTGTATGACGATAAACTACATCAGTGTCCTGGATAAGATGATGAACTACATCTAACAGCAAAGCCTCTCTGATCAGGAGGTTTTGAGGAGCATGGAACTACCTCTTAATTGCTGGTGTTCCCAGGTCCACCTTGATTCGGAATGATAGCACCTGTTAGGGTCCCAAACTGTGGTTAAAACACTATGTAAGTGTAAAAATAGGTTTTAATACCAGAAATACATTTTTGAAAAAAGATATTACCAGCTGTACATTTTTTAAGAAAAAATATTAACAGAAATAAAAATTTTGTCAGCATTAAATAAATGACCCATTGAGGTTGATATGCCGTAAAACAAACAAAACCTCTATATATATATATATATATATATATATATACACACACACACACAAGTTCATAGACTAATGAACAAAACATTTTACAAAAATATTTAATTTTTAACATTCTCCTTTCTTGTGAATGCAAATAACTTAATGCTTTTCCATATAAATCAGAGATTGTACAATGAAAATTTCACCTTAAAATTCAGCTTTGGCAAGCTATGGAATTATTGATTTATCTTTGTGTCAAAAAAAAAAAAAAAAAAAAAAAAAAAAAAAAAAAATGCTAAAAATCAACATCAGTTTAATGCTTTGTAGATGAAGCCCTGATATTCATTTTTTGGAGAGTGGGTACTAGTTTTCTTTTTTCATTTGATTTTCTTTGTTTTTTTATGGCAAGACTCAGATCATTAAGTAAAGAGAAAGGATGATTCTGATGAACTCAATCCTCCACTCTAGGGATTCCCCAAGAGGATAGACAAGTTTAAGTCTCACTGGATGCTACTTATTTCTGATCTATACTTAATATTATTTAATGTGTGTGAAATGTAAAATAATTTGAATATTGCAATAAAACAAAAAATACAGAAGAAAATTATTTACACAAATTTAATAAATCAAAATTTATTAGCTCATATTAGCACATAAAAGTTTTAAAACTGAATACTTTGGTTTTCAAGTAATACTGGCATGAAATTTGGGGGAAAACAATATTGGCAGATTACTCTTTTATGTTTATTTTTAATAAAGAAAAAGATCCTTTCAAAAGGAACTAATGTAAAAAAAAGCAAAAACAGGAGTGATTGTTATGTAATATAGTTCATTAAATATCTGACTATATTGTCCAATATATTTGATGTTTTTGTTGAGATACAATCCAGCCTAAATCTCTAGCAAAACTTTCTAATATTGGAATATTAATTCCTTTTGTGATTTTAATTTTTATTTGTGATTTATCTTTGTTATTCTGACAAGGATTAGGAAAAATTTAGAGACAAGTAAGTTATTTCTGTAAAATGCTGAACAGATTTTTTGTATCCTGACACTTACATGGGTCATGTAATATCAAATATCTTTATTTCTGTGCTGACAATGCATGCTGAAATTAATAAACAAAGAATATTTAACAAACTATCCTTTCCTTTCATCTTAAAAATAACATTCAGGTACTATAAATAATTTCTGTTTTCTCTGAAATATTTACAACTTATGCAAAATTAAGGGAACTTTTTACTTTAAAATATGGAATATTTTTAATGTATCCTTAAAAGATAGTCTATTATTTAGGTTTATGAAATTTTCTGGCATTAAAGATAGTCACAGTTGTTATAAAGTTTAATTATTCTGGGTGGATATAGATAAAAATTGTTTTGCAAATATTTTGCAATAGGAATTTCAGGTTTGCATAAAAATGATTAAAATATTTTAGGACTTTTCATGTCAAATTTGAAAGGAGTTTATTCTTTGAGACTGAAACAGTTGAACAAAAAAATTCTTTAACTGAAGGTTAAATGTAATCCAAAAGGAGTACAATTTTTTTTTTAAGGATGATTAAACTATTTATGCAAACTCTAAAAAAATATATTTTAGTGATGATGGAGAATATAAGTTTTAAATACTCAGCTCATATGAAGAACTGAATTTGTAAGTAAATGTTTATGGCTGTATTATTTACTATAATGCAAGAAAAGCAGATAAAAAAGGGAACTGAATGTTACAATGATGACCTAAACTGAAGTTTGCCTGTTTTAGTTAGGAAAGAGCAAAAAAAAAAAAAGAATAGGATATTAATTATAAGTTGGTACTGGAATGTAAAAGGGGAAAATGAACTTCTAAATAACTGTAGCCCCAGATCCCAAATATTAGTTAAATATTTACTTTCTCTATCAAGATTATGCATTGTGGAAAAAAATCTATTTTATCAGTTCATGGCAAATGACAACTGTGTCTGACAAACACACAGAAGAAAAAAAAAGAAAATGTTCTTACCACGTTAGCCTTTATAAATAGATTCTAAGAATCAATTCTTTCCAACTTTTTGATGCAAAAAAGTTTGGAACCAAATTTCCCCCAAGTGTTTTAACTTCAGGAAATGGGTTCTTTGATGAGACAAACTAAATAGTAGAACTTTATACTTTCCTTCTGACGTTTTTTTTTCTTTTTACTCTTAGTCTTATGTGAAAGAAGAAAAAAAAGAAAATCTAAGGAGGTACAGTCTTGTGTTGTCTTCTCTTGCTTGCAACAGTTATTAGTAGCAGTAGTAATAGGAAGAAAAATAGTAGTAGTTGCAACAGAAATTTGTTTATCCAAGTTAAGGAAAAGTAGCAGTATGTATGCAAACACTTAGTACCAATATAGTAGGAAGAAGGAAAGTTGCGCTTGTCAGTCTAAAGGGACACTTGTTATGAGTAGAATGAAGGGTGTGGGTGGTGGTAGGAGTATAGAGGTGGGGCAACGGAATAAATAAAGAAGGAATAAATGGAGGTGGGAAGAAAGGGTGGGTTGTGGCTTTCAAGGTTAACAATATATATATATATATATATATATTTCATGGGGAGATTTTAGAGGTTCATATAAAGAGAGAAAGTTGGTAACAAACAGTTGGAATAGCAACAGTGCGCGAGAGAGAGAGGAGAAAGAGCAACAGTGTGCGAGAGAGAGGGGGAAGAGTGAGAGAGAGAGAGGGGGGAAGAGCGAGAGAGAGAGGGGGAAGAGCAAAAGAGGGAGAGGGGGAAGAGCAAAAGAGGGAGAGGGGGAAGAGCAAAAGAGGGAGAGGGGGAAGAGCAAAAGAGGGAGAGGGGGAAGAGCAAAAGAGTGCGCGACAGAGTGAGGGGGCAAGAGCAAACGTGTGCGCGAGAGAGAAGTGGAGCAAAAGTGCATGCGAGAGAGAGATCAAAATTGTGAGAGACAGATCAAAAGTGTATGAGAGAGAGAAGAGCAAAAGTGTATGAGAGAGAGAAGAGCAAAAGTGTATGAGAGAGAGAAGAGCAAAAGTGTATGAGAGAGAGAAGAGCAAAAGTGTATATGAGAGAGAGAAGAGCAAAAGTGTATATGAGAGAGAGAAGAGCAAAAGTGTATATGAGAGAGAGAAGAGCAAAAGTGTATATGAGAGAGAGATAGGAGCAAAAGTGTATATGAGAGAGAGATAGGAGCAAAAGTGTATATGAGAGAGAGATAGGAGCAAAAGTGTATATGAGAGAGAGATAGGAGCAAAAGTGTATATGAGAGAGAGATAGGAGCAAAAGTGTATATGAGAGAGATAGGAGCAAAAGTGTATATG
>OZ010578.1:80455590-80540590 GCA_963932145.1 Acanthosepion lycidas
ATATATATATATATATATATATATTAGAGGGAAAGAGAGCATGTCCTGTGTGTGTGTGTACATAGAATCAATATCACAGGCCAATTAAATAGGGCCCTTGATTGGGCCTGCATCACAATAGAGAAGAGTAGATGTGATAGGGAACAAACTACAGAAGAACTCAAAATTGATCACTGCATTTAATTCCTGCAGTAATATTTAAGCTTACATTTTAGAAGTTCAACATTAATTCTTCTGCTGTTACTTAATTTAAAGACAATTTGATGTACGTAGGTCCTTACTTTTCATACAAACAATTATTTTTATTTCATGGGTGACTTTTGCAATTAATTTCAATTATTCACAAATTTATTTCCAAGTTATAAAAGTTGATATCATAAAAAAGTTTGTCGCCAAAAATCATGTTAAAAAAAAATATCACTGCTGAAAACAATGGCAATAATGAAAACTTGGGAATCTAAAATTTCAGGATTGCTGGTCTGAAATGTTTTTAATTTTCTCACAGAGTTGGCCTGATTCCAAAACTCTTTACTCTAGGAGTAAAGTTGAAAACACGGACAATTTTGAAACACTGTAATTTGAGAACAGTAATTTTTTTTCATTTGAAAGGAGCTGTTGAAAGTTGTGCCCCTTTATATTGAAAACGTGTGACACAATGACACACTTACATTAATATTATGTAGATATCTATGTGAGAAAGTGTGGACATAGGAATCAAAAGATAGCATTGATGCATGAAAATTAGTCACCATGCAGTCTTGATCCCTATGACAACACTATATCTATAAACATTTAATAGCAAGTGATACTCTGATCTTAGGTGAAAGTAGTAATACAAATAATTTTATTATTTTTTAGGGGTACTATGCTAGTAAATTATTGAAAGCATGTAAGAAATATTTCATATTATATAAAATATTTTGCTAACATTAATCTATCAAAAACACAGACAAAAGTTGTTTAATAATAAGGGCCTTGAAATAATAGCTACATATATTTATGATTTTTAGCTTTTATATATTTCTTTCTGACAGATGACTGTCTTGGTGAAATGCTTACTTAATGCTGCCAAGAGTGAATACCATTACCAATTGAACTGGTTCATACAAATAATACACATGTAACAGAACATCTTTTCTGTAATAAATTTTTATCAAATTTGGGATACTTTCATAATGATTGAAAGGACTTAAGAATAATGAAAACATTTTCAAGGGCTCAAGTAATTTTTTGTCATATACAAGATTTACCACTTTATAAAATTAATGTTTTAGTTTAATTTTGAATATGCTTTTTTATTTTTTTAAACATTTCTGCATTATGTTTATAGTATTCTGGTTTTAACAAATTGATTCAAATTTTAATTTGTCTCTGTAACAAAACAAAACAGCTCCTTTTCATGCCTCATTTAAAATATTGAATTTGTTTTGCCTTATACTAAAAAAAGTTAAACATGGGCTCAGTTTGCAAGAGAATAAAAAATGCAAACATAGGTATGGTAAACAGGTGGTTCCTTTTGTGGGAGGGGAGTTACCTCTCTGCCTGAGGATGTAGTCTGCATATTCTTGACCCCAAATGACAGAGCAATCATTAAAAAAAAAATAAAATGGATTTAGTAAACTTTTGGTGAAAAATAATACATTGTTCTTACCTTTTTTATGGTAAACATTAATTTTTAAATGAAAATGTATTTGGAAATCTCAATTGGTATAATGATAGCATATAATATGAACATTTTATCTAACATTGAGTATAATAAAGGTTATTTGATTTATACTTTAATAATAAAGATTTAACATTTACTAAAAAAGTAAGGTATATGATTTTTCAGACATGAGTGATGCTAAAATACATCAATATTGTCTATTTCAGTTTTTAAATTTATATATTATCTTTCTCTATAGATAAATAGTTTTAGAGGAATCAAAACAATATTGATTTAATGCAAATACTGTGTACTGAGGTGATAGTATCTGTACTAAATAAGCTATGGTACATTTATTTTTCATTTCTTTTATTCAAGACATAACACAGATCTATGTTAATTATTCATTAGCCGTTTATCAATCTGGCAAGCAACTACATCTGTGCTATTTAAAGTATGAGCAACCTTTTCTGTTGTAATTTTCCCAAAAAGAGAAGTTGTAAAAGAATTCATTAAGAAATAATTATCCCAATTATGCCAAAAGACTGCCAAGTTTTAGGAGTTTACTTTAATATTTTATATTTGAAAATCATTTCATGGACAAATTATCATTTTTGCCAACAAAGGCAGATGGAAGTTATATATATGGATACACGTTTGTCTGTCCACATAATATCTTAAAAGTCT
The DNA here is from genome assembly GCA_963932145.1 of Acanthosepion lycidas. NCBI lineage: Eukaryota > Metazoa > Mollusca > Cephalopoda > Sepiida > Sepiidae > Acanthosepion > Acanthosepion lycidas. The sequence continues at coordinate 80,457,923 of OZ010578.1, forward strand.
TCAATGAATTTCAATGACTTTTTGTAGAATGGTGAGTCATGAAGCAATGAACAATATATTGAATCTGAGGTCTGAGATAGATACACAAATCTGGTGGCTGAGAGAGATCTCATATTAAGATAAAGTCCAAAATATATGCAAAGAAAAATTATGCAGTCAACCCTTCAGTTATCATTGCATCTTATCTCGCAATGAACTGACTTTTTCTAGGTTTTTAATGTTGTTAGGTGCATAATAGAAAGGGAGCGGTCTTAATAACTAGGTGGGGGGAGTGTTCTCAGTATGTAATAAAAAGTGATAGGAAAATCTTTTAAAGTTTGAAAAATTTAAGTAAACAAACTTTTTTTTTTAATTATATTTATGAAAGAACAGTAAATGCTAACAGTGACAATAACAAAATAACTTATGAGGTAAAATTCAGCATTCTTTGACTAAGTGGCCAGTGCTACTTTCAGTTGAGATTTATAAAATCTTTTGATTAAAAAAATTTTCAGAGAAATAGTTTTCTCAAGTTCACTGTTATTGCTCTTTCCCGTATTGATGGCAGCTTCCATCCTAAGCTTTTGTTTGAAATAGTGTGGAATGTCAATATCTTTATTATGTCCTTATTTTCTCTTTGAGTTACATGTGCTATTCATTTTAATTGTTGCTGCTATTGAAAGTCTTCAAGTGATGTGACTTCTGTTATTTGGTAAAGTTCTTTGTTTTTGATTCTTTAGTGCCAGCACATGAATTTTGAAGGAGTGTTCTTGTAAAAAAAAACTACAGGTTTCATTCACTTAAAGCCATTTTTAATTCTTGATCTGAGAAAGCAGTTGTATACAGCTGTCAATTTAGATATTTCTGAGCAGGTTTGGCACTATGCATGACTTCCATATCAAAGTTTTATCTGATGAGGCTATTTAAGATGATGACCCAATTATTTTGGTTAATATTTTGGTTTTGTAGTAATTTGTGGTGTTGGAGATTCTTGACCTAAAATAAAGAATGTTTATTTTTCTTTTGGCTAATCAGTACATTCTGTTTCTAAAAAGTTCTTAAAATAAAGCTGAATATATACAGGAATTTTTTTTTTTCAAATCATTCCATTAGTGTGAGCTCAAGTTAGTTTTCTGTCCAAAGTCTGGATATAACAGGCTCAGCTTACTAAGCAAGGAAGTTATTACTTATAACTTGGTTTGTCTTTATGGGTCTCTGTAGTTTAAGCACCTTAAATTTCTGCCTAACAAAGAACAATGGAACACTATTTTTCGTTAATCAATGCAATCATTAAAGGAGGCAAGTAAAACTATTTCCTGTTTGAATTGGGAGAAAAGTGTGAAATTAATATCTTAATCTTAGTTATCTTAATAAGTTTGGTGTTGAGTTTGGAAAATTTCTTTAAAAATGTATTAGGTGTCTAAAGTTAGTAACAATGTCATTGGCAAAGAGATGTATTCTCTCATTGCTTTCTAGATTATATAAGTTTCTACTAATTTTCTATAAATTAGTATTACCTCCTAAATAAAAATATGGAAATAACCATGGTTTTGCTTTACAAAGATTTTGAATTAAGCAGAAAAATTATCTCTTATTTTTTACCTTTTCATCAATCGTATCTTTATCACTGAATTTAAAATATATATAAACTTGCATTTAAACAACTGACGAGCTATCTCAAACTTTCTTTGTTCTGTGTCTTCTTAATCAGTCAATGGTATAGGGAAGTGATTTAGAACAATTCAGAGATTATAATGAAGACATTGAAAGCAGCGGGATAGCAAACAAGATACTTCAAAAGAATTTTTCTTTTTTTTGGATTCTTCTTATATTGACAATGAATTAGATGACGTTTCAAGGCAATTCTGAAAAGCAGTGAAAGCAATGATTGTTCTGGAGTGGCTGATGTGATATCTAGCTGATAAAACTTGATAATATCTAAGTATCAAATGGTTAAAAACATCTACTCATCTACAATTCTTTTACTAAAAAGTCCCATTTGATCTCATTTTGATATTAGAAATTTCTGAACAAGGGGAGAAGAATACATGCTTTAAAACCTTCCTATCTGTACAAGCTTGATTGCATACCATAAATGATGCCTCAAAATTTAGGTACGAACATTTACTAATTCAACATGCCGATTGATTGATTTTTCTGTTTAACAGAATATCAGCTGTTTATGGGTAATTTAATGTTGAAATTTAAATTTATTGGGAGCTTGGAAGTAATAAAAATACGATATATGTTATTCTGCTTTCACAACTGAATACATGGTAAATGATACTGAGCTTTTATGCATATACATGTTTGCATAAACATAGTTATTAGAGGTGGTGATATGCATGTTTTATTTTGTAGTTTTATTGAAGTTATATTTTAGAATACAGTTTGATTCCTTTAAAAAATTGTAGAATATTATATGGATTAATGTCATGAAAAGAGTTCCTTCATGTCGGTTGTTTAGTTTGTTGATGTTATTTAACAACATATCAATCTCTATGGGTTATTTAATGCTGAAATCTAAACATTTTGAACACAGCTTTATTGCTTCGATGAAATATACTTTGAACATAATTGTATGCCTTTAGTTACACATAAAATGTATTGTTGGTCATTTTGCTATAAAATGTGTTGTTGGTAATTCTACTATCTAGTCAATTTGCTTTAAAAATATATTGTTGGTCATTTTACTGTAAAAAAATATTGTTGGTAATTTTACTAAATAAAAATGTATTGCTGGTATAGTTACTATAAAAATGTATTTTTATACCTTCATAGTGTTGTTTTTGTTTGGGGGTTCACTATTTGCCCAGAGCTGGGACACTAACAAGTGCTTCCACCCAAGGTGGACTTGGGAACAACAGCAATTAAGAGATAGTTCCATGCTCCTCAAAATTCCTTGAGTTTTGGCAAGTCAGTGTACACTGCATTTGTTCTGGATTTCAAATTTTGCTGAATTAGATACAATCTGTATCTATTACTGGTATAAGGAAATTGTCAACTAGCCTCCTTATGAGGATTTCAACCAGAATACTTATGGCATACATTTATTTATAGTTAGACTATTGTCCTCATCGTTGTTATCACAACATTTTGTCTAATGTTCCCTGCAGCCCTCATCAGGTGCTTGTCAATCCCGATAACCTTCAGGGAATTTAGCGACAATATCCTAGATATTTAAAGCATTGGTTCATGAATTTGGTGACATAGTAACTAAATTCAATTTTCATGCTAGGTAGTACAGAATTAGACTTAGTGAATGCAGGGTAAGCAATAGTTGAGCAGTACTAAATAAAAATGAGATATCCCTAGACATGAACAGCTGAACAAAAACAATCTACCCTTGTAGGTTAAATAAAGGGTTCAGTTTAAAATTCCCTAAATATTACCTGAATTGACCTGAAGAACATCAGAGGGCACAACAACCAAAATATGATAACAACAAAAAAGATGAGGACAATAGTCTGAATGCTGATAATGATAATTCCTTATCCCAGACATTTAGTTCCCCATTGTAACCACTGAATTATCACTTAGATGCAGTCCTGCTTTTCATAGCAGAATTCTTTGGTTCCTTTTTGTATATCTATAAAATGAATCATTGTACTGGGGATTGAGCTGAAGATCTTTTAGCTTCAAGTCCAATGTTTTAACCACTGAGCCATGTTTCTAACACCCAATTATGCGCCAACTTTCAGCAAATATGTTTCTCACGTTGAGTGCTTCAGATTTTGTTATAAGTTTGTCACTTGTGGAGAGCTTAATGAATAGAACATGATCTTTGGAAACATGATCCCTGCAGGACAAGAAGCATGGGAGCAGGAAGACCAGCCGGAGGGCAGCCAGCAAGAGATGACCTTAACGAGTAAACAATCATTTATTGCAATAAGCTACTTTAACAGACTTTGAATATGAGGCTAAATATAAAAACATAAAAATTTTAAAAATGTATTCTTAAAAAAAACAAGTTTTCATTAAAAAAAATATTATTCTCAATAACTCCTGAAAAGGTTAAGTATACATACCACATGTAAAAGAAAAATATTTAGGATTGATTATTGGGAAGTAAATGTTGTTAAAGTAACAATGTATAAATTTAAAACAAAGTTTTATTAAATTTTTTCTTCAGTCAATAATTTCATAATATGCATAAATTTTAATTTAAATAGCATCTATTAAGGACATAGGCCATCATAGCACTTCAGATTCCTTTTCTTCATTTATGAAGTGATATATTTCCTTGGTAAAGATAGTAGAGTGATTTCTTATTGCTTTCTTTACAGTTTCAAATTCAAACTTGCCAAGGCTAGACAACCTATTTTGCCATGAGATTTAACCCATAATTGGGAAGAGAAAAAATAAATTCATACCTTTCCAAAAAGGTAGTTATGTAAAAGTAAATGCAACAAATTCAGATGGAATTTTAATTACAGTAGTTATTATAACTACAGAGTAGTACTCTCTTATATTATTTCAAGGCCCACAGTGGATGCCTGAAACATTGGAAATTAATAAAATCTATACATGTTTTATCTTATGATAATATATATATTTTTAATGTATGCTATAATTATAGGGCAAAAGTGCTTCATATCTGGGATATATATATATATATATATATATATATAAAAGCAGTATAGACACAGAGTTCAACACTAAATGGCGACTGTTTCATACTTGAACACAATCTTTATGGCCAGACGATTGCAGTCAAGCATGAAATGGACTATCACCATTTGGTGTTTAACTGTGTCCACACTTTATAGTTGCTTTTGTTTGTTTTTTTTTTCTTATATACCACTTCTGGTGTGCAACCAAGTGGTTAGAAGGTTAATGGTCTGGCCACAAGACCTGGTTTCGAATCTCACCATAGTCAGTTTGTCAAAGAGGTGACTTCTTGATTATATTGGCTGGGAAGATGGTGTATAACCCCATTGAGAAGTGTTTGCAAATTATATCAATAATAAAACAATTTTTTTGAAGAATTGTTAGTGAATTTGTGTATACAAAACTGGCCAGAAGCCATTAATGGTTGTGCTAGCATGAAGTCATAATTCATTGTGACTGAGGGTTTGTATTGTCTACTGATCATGGCAGATTATGTACTCTCTCCCAGAAACTGTAACTAAGGCCTGTTCAGCATAATTGCAGCATAAACCACAGGTTGGCTCTGTGGTTGTTGAAGAAACACACATGTGCTTGAGCAGGTGTCTGCAACAAGGATTAGCTAGTCACTGTAATAGATACTTCTGAGAGGGATGGGTACCTACTTACATACCTATCATAATGTTTAATTCATAAATTAGGCAGAATAAAAGATTAACAACATCTAATAATACTGAACATTTATAAACGATATACTATTGGGAGTTGGTTCGTTGTGCTACTCCAGAAAGTACCCAACTATTCCTGTCATGCTCTATCTCTCCAAAAGCCAGATCAGACCAAAAATAGAATATTGTTGTCATATCTGGGCTGGGACTGCCTGATCTTCATTTTCTAGCCTTGCCAGAGTTTAAAAGCATTTATACAGCCTTGTGGGCAGTGAACCATTTACAATCCTATGCCCCCTCCCCCCTTCCAACAAATGAAACATCACAAACCTATCACTACTTTATCACTATTTCCATGGCAAATGTTCAGAGAAGCTACATTCTTTAGTTCCACCAGATCAGACCATCACCACTAGGACATGCCATACCACTTACCCAGGGTCATTCTATTATTTAGGAGGAACTTCCTCTCAGACATCATCTTCCTGAGAACTTGATCAGACCAAAAATAGAGTATTGCTACCATATTTGGGCTGAAGCTACTCAACCCTCACTTTCTAGATGTGATAGAGTTCAAAAGCATTTACACGGCCCTGTGGGTGATGAATTATACTCCACCTGACAACCCCTTTTCAAGAGACGAAACATTATGAGCCTCTCACTGCTCTTTTTGCTATTTTCATGGCAGTCATTCTGACAAGCTACATTCCTTAGTTTCACCAGTTCAGACCTTCACAACTAGAACCCATCATGGCCACATACACTGAGTTGACTCATCCTCATTCCTTTTGTATTCCATTGGTAAGAAGGAAGTTCCACTCTGACAGATTCTTCTTCAGAACAGTTACTTTGTGGAATAGACTCACTAGAGTATGCTTCCTTGATTGCTACAGTCCTAACCACTTCAAGTTTAGAGTCAATTATTATTTATCTTACATATCCTCATAATATGCACATATTTTCTCCTTACGTCCATACAATAACCTCACTCAGTAACCCTCTACCTTGAGTGGCTCTTAGGCTTTGTACTGGGTGAACATTAAAGAAATACTAAAATAAGACAAACCTGTGTAACACAGAGATTAATTTTTTACCATAGATCTTAGCAATCTGAGTAAATAACTTTTTTCTTATCAAATCAAGAACTTTGATCTTTTTACTTGAAGGAATCAATAACAATTCCTATTTAAATTTCCGGCATAACCACTTTGGGACAATTATTAATTAAAACTTAGGAATTGTTTAATAGTTGCAGAAAGCGAAACGACAGATAAGGGGAGGCAACTATACAGTAGCAATGCTAAAGAATGAAAGTGTAAAAATAAAAATTAAGAAATTCCAATTCTTCAGATTCGATCGTGATAAAAATCGTTGTAAATATTCGGCAAAAATGGTAAAACAATTTTTTAAAGCTGAAAATGTCAATGTTATGTCTGGCCAAAGTTCATCTCTCGGTCAAATTGAGAATCTTTGAAAAGTCATTGGCAATAACACCAAGGCAAGAAAACTGACAACAGGAACTGATTTATAACAGAAATTACAAGAGGAATAGGGTTTATAGCCGCATCATGTTGAAACACTGATTCACATACGATCAGCATAGTTAAGTATTGTCGAACCTGGTGAGTACTTAGATGGGTGACTGCTTTGGAATACCAGGTGCTGTAAGCTTGTCTGTATGGATGGTGTAATGTATAATGGCTCAGAATTGGTTAATCAGAGAGTTGAGTTCCAATTCCAGTTGGGTTTATTTTCATTTACATGCAAATACCCTTGGGAAATGTATAAATCCACCTCTTTACCCCCCAGCTATGAGTTAATTAGTAGGAGTTACATCACTAAATCATTACCACCTCAAATAAATAAATGAAAAATAATAATCTTACAATCTAAAAATCTTTTCTGGTTTGAAATAACTTGAAAAAGCCATAGAAAAGAAACCAATCAATCAATGAGAAACAGGACAAAATCATGCTTGTATAATATTAGCAATTATTCGAGTCCCGTGGTCATAAATGTGCAGAAGTAATTAAAAGCAATGGCCTATACGTGTTTTATTAATAGTCTGAATTATTAATGTTTCTTTTTGGGTTTTTTTAACTAAAGTTCACCCATTACAAGGTTTAAGAGTTACTCGTGGTAGAAGGTTACTGAATATGATGTGTGATATGAATGTAAGAGCAGGTGGTAGGAAGTGAAGATTATGAGGATATATAATGATTGATCATGGATTTGAAGAGGCTAAGAGTGAGGTGTTCAGAGATGCATCCATATGGGAGTCTGTTCCACAAAGTAGCAGCTCTAGAGAAAAGTAGGTAAGTAGACCTGTTGGCACTCATCCTTCTCTGGTTCAAACCACAGCTGATGTCCTCCAACTTGAAGGCTTAGACACTTGGCTGTTGATTTCATCAGGGGAACCTTTTGCTTTGGCCATTGATTTCAGTTTAGGAAGTCCTCTGCCCAATGATGCCTGTACTGGCTGCATACATAGCTATGTAAACCAGTCTATCCCATTCTGCTAGATGGTTGTTGACCCCTACAAGAGGATTCAACCCTTTAACAGGTCTTGTTTTTAATCCTGCTGAGTGTTTAGTCAACCCTTTTCACCAGAAAAGCCTGGTAAGGGGAACTGGTTTAGTCACTGATGATCTGACCATGTGGAAACTAGTACTGAGTTATATGGTACTAGTAACATTTGTAGAGTCATCTGATATAATTATATAATTATTATAGTTAGGATTTATTAAATTCATCAAAACTTTCATTCCTTCAAATGTCTATAGTTACACAGCAAATCATAGACAGTAGTTAGGAAGTGAAACAATCATGTCTGAATTTTAGTACCAACTGAATTTGACCCCTTAGGTAAAGTTTCAATTTTTCTTAATATTGCCCACTGGCTTTACCATTACTTCCTAGTTTTTCTGCCAATCCATTGCTTAGCTTTAGTCATTTTCTGTATTCACAAAGTAAAAATGGCCTAAAGAGTTACAAATGATAGGAAATTGTGGAGTGCCATGATTAACCACATCTTGAAGGGACACAGCACATAGAAGAAATGACGTTCAACTTTTCTTAATAATGCCCACTGGTTTTACCCCTATTCCCCTGCTGCTCTACGAATTCATTGCTTAGCTTTAGTAATTTTTTGCACTCACAAAAATATTTACCCAGCAGGAAAAAATTAAATTATTAAAACATCAAATTTTGCAAGTTTTCCCCTAAAATTTGTTTTATCAAATATTGTTGTTCAGTCTGTATGTTGCAAATTGAAAAATCAAGAAGTTGGGGATTGTCAATGTTCAGGATTTAAGATAAAAATAGAGCAAATTTTGTAATAATTATTAAAAGATAAGTCATACCATATATACTTAAGTATAGTTTTTATGATCAGTTTTTTTATGCAAAATATAGGGGGAGGGGTTACACTATGCACAAGTAATGTTTTGAAGAGATTTAAAAAAAAACAAAAAAAAACATACATTTTTGGTGACTGTTTGCACTATACACAGGTAATTTTTTTCTGATAGGATTAAAATTGATGCCCCAAAATTCAGGAGTCTCAATATACATGATGTCAGCTTATACACAAGTATATACAGTATACAAAACTTTAATGAAAAGCAATCAGTTAGGAAATGAAATGCCTAAAGTATATCATAAAAGAAGCATCATGTTGTAACCTAGGGAAGGTTGGTAATGAATGATAATACTTAGGACAAGAACAACATATATAAGATCCGCCAGCAGCGTGTAGAAGAAGTAGTCAACTGCTAGAAATGAGTCAAGTGAATTCCACAATCTCCAACTGCAGACCAACATACAGTATTTACTACTGTATTTATGTGAATGGGGACATACCAGTTATTGTTCGTAGGTATGCTACAACACATGAACATCAAAATACTAACTGAAGTCATTGTCCAAATAGGTACTACTCAGAGCTGGCTCATATTATTCATGAGCCCCCAACCAGGAGATGGGGAGTCTGATTGGGGGGCCCTGGACAGTGCTTATCAACATTTGCTTTTTTCTACCTACATTTATATACATTACAAATTAAATTAAGAGCAAATGACTATTAAAGGATGAAAATTTTCTTTTTCATCCAACTTTGAAAATTTTTGTTGCTTATGCTAAGTCTTGAAAAAACAATGTATACAATTCATTAATTTTTTTTTTTTCCCATAATGTTGAATGTGTTAAATTATTCTACTTTTTAAAAAGAAAAATCTGAAGTTGATGTTAGAAATTGTTGCAAAACATTGTTGATTTAAGATTGAATGACCTGTTATGTCTCTAATTTGTATTAAGATATTAGGTTGGTGCAAAAATAATGACGTCATAATGTCGTTTTTTTGACGCTACGTCCAAAAAACGACATTATTACGTCATTATTTTTGCACCAACCTAATAGTTGAATTGTTCACCTATATTGAATATGATCCATTTTTTTTACATAATTAGGTTACAATAAAATTTGTATTCTATATGAATATTACCTTATAAAAATTGAGATGTAATAGAGTTGAAGGGTCCCGTATCATAGATTTGGGAGGGAGACACGAAACCCTTGCACCAACTCTGGTAACACTCATTGCTAAAAGCTCAGCTAAGAGAAGGAAAACTGTACGAAAAACAAATGAAAAATGTGTATTTGGAACTTTTAAAAACTCCTAGTATCCATAACGTATAATTGTTTCTCGTGATCTTGAAAGGCTGCAGAACTCTACAATAGATAGCAGCTGCAAATTAGTAGAATAAAGATTTCTAAAATAAAGAAACTAACCTTTAATTGCTTGAACGTAATTCCCACACAAGTCATGCCTGCGTTTCAAACAAAGTCCAACTGAAACTGATTCCACATCAGCATTTGGTAAATCCACTGAGTTGTTTTTCCATTTTTTGATTGTCGGCATGCATACTAAATTATTTATATTCTCTCCATTTTTTGCAATTAACAGACGTGTACAACATTCATAATCTGTCCTCACTTCAAACTGGATTTTTTTATCTGCCACTAAGTACTTAACATTTTCAGGAGTTGGTAATGCCAAATCTGAAATGAAAATGACAATTATGAAAAATGATCACTCAGAATATGCAATGTGTGAATATCAATGTTGCTACCTTTCAAAACATAGACCTAAAATAATTCATTGCTCATGCAAGATCACAGAATATTTAAAATCTAATGAGATTTCATTTGTTTTCCAGAACACAGGGAAACAAAATCAAATCAAATTCATATAAATTGAAATTAAAATAATATAAATTAAAATCCATAGTCATTAAGAAAAATAAAGGCGTGTGTAATAGTCTCTAGAGTTTTCTGTGTATTCAGTCTCTAGTTTTCAAAAAAGAAGATGCTAGGAACTTTTCTTCACAAAAGAAAAAAATAATGTGAAAATGATGTAAACTAATTTTAGTGCAACAAGTCTTACAATATAAACCACTTATCAAAAACATTTCCAGCACTTTTGATACTATTTCCCATCCCATCATTCATATTTGTCAGGAAAATATATATATATATATATATATATATATATATATATATTATATACAGTGCTGTTTGATAAAAGTGACTCACCTGATTTTTTTTACTAAATGTTCTCTTCTCCGATGAAATGAAAGTTGAGCTAAATTCAAAGGATAAGCGATCTAAAATCCGAAGAAGCGGCTTTGAAAGCTCTTTGAATTTAGCAAAAGTACTGTGAAGCATCCGTTCAGTATAATGTTCTGGGGATGCTTTTCTTTTTATGGAACTGGTTTCTGGAACCTATTGAAAAGACCCTCAGGAGCGAGCAATACAAGAGAATTTTAGAGTCTTGTCTGCTCCCCTCTGCTGAAAGGGTGCAAATCGACCCCACCAAGCTCATTTTTATGCAGGATAATGCTCCCTGTCACAAATCAAAATTGATGAAGGAATACTTTGATGAGAATCAGGAGGGTGTTATGACATGGCCACCCCAATCTCCTGACCTCAACCCCAGAGAAAATTTATGGAGCATTATAAAGTACAAGCTCTTGAGAAAGCAGTTGAGCAACAAAGAGGATTTGATTGTGAATTTCATATCTGAATGGAATTCAATGCTTGGAGATGAGATTTGCCAGAACCTAATCAAGTCAATGCCAAAAAGGGTTGAAAAGGTTATTCAAAATAAAGGAGGACCCATAGATTATTAAATGTTTCGAACTATATTACCTATTATAAATAAATTATACCTCTATTATTCTTTATTTAAAGCTGTTCGGTTATGTTTCTATTGATTACTAGTTGCAGGAAATAAGTGAGTCACTTTTTTTTTGCACAGAGTTTTTCCCTAAATTTCATTTATATCCAAAATTATAATTATCAATAGAATACCTTAGGGTGAGTAAACTTTTTTACTAGGTGGTTGGGAAGGGGTCTTTATATTAGTAAGATTAAAAATTAGTTTGACCCCAAAAACAATAGGCGAAAAAAATCTTTAAGTAAAAAAAAATCAGGTGAGTCACTTTTATCGAACAGCACTGTATGTGGTGAGGTGATTTTTTCAGTTGCTATTGTCTTTATCTCCATGGTGTCACTCCAGCAACACTTTCTACTCCCACACTGTTGAAAGATCCATTGAAAGGATTGGTAGAGATGTTGAAGTACTTGGTTGAAACCTCATCTAATTTGTCCAGTCTGATCATATGCAAAAGTTGCCATTGTTGTAAAGTAAAAAAGTAGTCACTGGAATGATAACTCCCAATTCGCTAATTGGAAAACAATTGTAAATAAGCTATTTTAAAGTTGCCATCACTGTGGTGACTATTGTATGCGATCAGTCCAGAACAATTCAGACAGGGTTTCAACCAAGAACTTTGATACCCCTTTGCCACTTCTCCCTTTCTGTGTCTCTTTCAATATAGCATTGTTGGAGAAACACATAAGAACTGGCTAGAGACAACAGGAGGAGGAAAAACAAAACATATCACCGACAACATACTGTCACATTAAGTAAACCAATAAACAACTCTGAAAATCTTTAGGTTATCACCCAAATGTAAAACAAGGAATCTAATAGCTATAAAGCAAATAAAATATTGTCAGTTACATTGTAAAAAATTAAAAAAAAATATTCTTCTTTTTATTTGAGTTTTTACAATCTGGGAACCAGTCAGTTATCCCAAACTCAGTGCTAAAATTCACATAAATGCATTAGGATAAAACACTTTTACTACCCACTAACTTGAAGGCCCAAACCTCAAAACACTGATGATGGATTTGCCTTTTGTCAAAATCTTCCAAACTGTTTGTGAGTTACTCTGAATTTAAAATATTTAAAAAATATTTACATTTTCAAATCCCAACATCTGTTTCTCTTTCTTCTTCCTAATGGCTGATTCTTGTTCTACATGCACACTATTTTTATTATACATTAAATTTTAGTGTATATATGGAAGTGTTTCACTTGGAACACAATGGTTGTGTATTTGAGTACAAGTGTATGTATCATACTGTATTCCAATAAAACCATTTCTAAGACCCCTCCCCCATAATCTTTCTGTACAAACTGGTTCATTATTCTTTAGGAAGAAAAGAAAACAATTGATTGCTGACTTCTTGTATTTATGAAGTTGAATTGTCTATATACTAAAAGAAGCAAAAATCACAGGTCATACAATTACTGCTCCATTGGGATTGACCACCACTTCTATAATCCAATAGCTTCCTAGAATTCCAACTAAGTATTCATATTAATTAAAATACAATATTCCATTAAAAAATGCAAAAGAATTATTGACAACATCTTTGTTTAACAATCAAAATAAATTACAGATTAAAAAATGTGGATAAGTTTCTCTATCATTGGTTTAACATTTGTTTATCAATGAATTCAATAGAGTTACTCACAAATTGTATGCACAGAAAATGAATTTGAACTTCTGCTCTTTCCCAAACGGTTTCTGCCTTGTACAGAGAAAACATAAGTTGTATCTGGCATTAAATCTGCAAAGAAAAATATAGATGAAAGTTGAAAAAAAATGTTATGACAACAATTTATAGAAGATAAAAACAGATTTATTGAAAGCAAAAACAATAGATTTCTTAAATAAATATTTATGTTGACATTTTCCAACAGGTATTTTCACTTTTCAAGCAAAATCTTTGATAATGAAAAACAAAACAAAACATGGATCATTATTATTATGGTGATTTTCTAAGAGTAGCTTAGAAAATTACCATAATAGTGGAACCACTACTATTAAGGGATTTTATAATTTGGGAACACCACAATTATGGGATTTCCTTTTGCATTTTTGGATCAGATAAGATGATCAAATTTTTTTTAAACGATTATAAAAAAAAAAAAAAAAAAAAAAAAAAAATGCCACAATGCCCAATGTATGGGGCATCTAGTGAGGATTAAACTCGCTTTTCAGTTGTAATTGATCTAACAAGACAAGCTTGCTAACCATTTCATCATGTCAAAGTGTGCTGGTGGTCCCTCTGTTATAATTTCATATCAAATTAAGTAAAGTATATATCTACATTGGTGAATAATAGAATGACAAAATGCAAGTCCTTCAAAAGGACTTCTTCAAACATTCCATTACCTACCATTAGTTTGATGTCATTATATATATATATATATATATATATATATATATATATATGCACACACGAGAAAAATCTAAAGAAATTAATAAAATAAAGTTAATAAAAACCAAATATGAATCTATTAAAAGATAACTAATAATATGTAAAGTTATGTTAATATAAAGATAACATCAAAATGGTTGATTATTGTTTGTAATTTTAGGGCAGAATGAGCATGTGGCTAGAAGATTAGGTTTTCATCTATAAGACTTGGGTTTAACACTCACCATGGTCAATTCGCAAAGTTTTGGTTAGTTTTATGGTATATCAACCTCAATGCTTTATTTAATGCCACAAGATTTCTACAATCGATTCATATGAATAGAATATAAATGGTTTTTAAATCTGGTTTTATTGATATACTTTTTGTAAAGAGGGTTGTTGTCGAGAGTCTGCTTTCATTGATGTATTCTTTTCAGATACACAGTTTGTAGAGAAATTGATTTTGACATTATCCTTGTGTTTATAATTTTTGGTATAGACCCACTGTTTTGAGAAATTATATCATCCATTTTTACTTTCTCGAACAGCTCATATATATTGTTCATATTATAATATTTTTGTCTTGTGAGAGCAAATATCTGAGCACTCTGTAAAAATATTTATAATTGTATATGCCATTTTACATGCTTGGCATACTGGTAGTAAGTTCAATAAGTAGGAGTGGGTTATTCTTGTATGGCCAATGTGTACGTGGGCCAGTACCACTTCTTTCTTATGAGATTTTCTGGGAGCTGACTTCCATTCTCCTAGTTTGGACTGAATTGCGAAGACCTTATTGTTTGGATTATCATCCCAGTACCGTTACCAATCATCTTGAACGTATTTATTAATAACCTTCTTAAAATCTATGTATGGGATTTTTGTCCTTGTATCTACATTCCCATCTAAGCCAACTTAGCTGCTAGGTCTGCTTCATTATTACCTTTAACTCCGATGTGGCTAGGAATCCAGCATAGTCTGATGTCTTTATATTTGTTCATAGTGCTCATTTTGTATAATATTTTCATAATAAATGGGTTGTTGGATTTTTTCTTTCAAAACTAATAGGATGGATAGTGAGTCCAAAAAAATTAGAAAATGTTTTTGTTTGCTCTCTGAGATAAGGTTAAAAGCTAGCTTGAAGCCATAAGTCTCTTTGGGAGGCGTCTTTTTTTGGTAATATTTGGCTCACTGCTGCACATCCCATCTTGTCCTCACATTTTGACCCATCTGTATAGATGGGTATATGATTAGGAAAGTTTGCCGATATGTCCTAAAACTTATCCTGGAATGTGAGTGGTTGCGTTTTTTGTTTTGAGAGATTATGTAATTCTAGCAGAACTTTGGGTTGTTTGATAGTCCATGGTGGAATACTGGCTGCAGTTGTTTCTTGTATATTTGTTGATGTGATGTGTTGGGAATCAGAACTAACCCTGACTCCTGAAGCCCTCAACCACCAGGATCCTGTCCCCAGACACTATGGGTCACCACCAATGGCAAACAGGTGGCCTTGTTTTTTTTGGGGGGGGTGTCCTTACCCCCTCTGCAGTCTGTGTATTCTGAAACCCCAGCTGACAGGGTATAATTTGTCAAGGGTGTAGTTTCTTGATAATACTGGCCTGTAGAGATGATCCCAGTATGTGACAGTGTTTCAAAAGTACCCCAAAAGCACATGACTGATCAAACCAAACCTTGTGAATGAAACTGAGTAGACAAAAATTTTCAAACATTGTCAATAGTTGTACTAGCACAAAGTCACAAATCATTATGACCGAGAGTTCAAGTATACTGGCCCTGTTCAATTACTGGTCAAGTGAAATTATGTGCTCTCCTTTAGAAAGTATAACAAATGTCTGTTCAGTATAGTTGCAGTATAATTCACAAGTTGATTCTGTAATTGTGGAAAAGAAACACGAATGTGCCTGAGCAGGTGTATGCAACTGGGATTAACTTTTTTTCTTTTTTACTGAAAATGTATTTATTTCCTACACTGTCACATTTTGGAAATTAAATACAGTATAGGAATTTTGATATGTCAGTAGTTGTATGGGTAATGTACTAAGGATAATTACTTATTTCCTTATAGTGGTAAGTAAAGAGCAACAAAATGCTTTTGTTACAATTATGCTGGTAAGACAGTAAATTTATTTTTCTTTGAATCCTGAGAGAGAGAAATTGAGACAGAAAAAATCTTTCCAACCATTTTAATTGCAAACTGAAAATATATGAACGTGAAAATTATTCAATTTTAACAGAAGGTGAATTATTTTGAATAGTAATATGCAGTCTAGTAAAGCAGAAATAATTAAATGAGTTTTTAAAAGTTGACGTCAATGATACTGGATTTAGTTGACTGATTTGTTTTTTACGGCCCAACAACTTTTTGCCGGTTATTTAAAGTCAAAACATATTTCGGATTATAGGAGGTCGCTTACAGAATCCGGTGTTTCCAATTACTGACCGGGCCGGCGTTCATAATAGGGCGATTAAATTAATTAATATGTTAATATATAACGATAATTCCAAGGGGGATAATTATAATAATGGCTTAATGTAAGGGAAGTAACTAAATGTTAAACATACCCAACAAAATTTACATGATTTTTGTTAATATTTCAAATTTTATTCACATGATTTAAAGAAGTCATAAAAATAAAGAATTATTAGAAAGTTATCTAAATAATTCAAATGTTTTTTTTTTAATTCTTGACAGAAAGAAAATTAAATAATATCAAATTATAACCAAGCCACTTCCATAAACTTTGAAATGCTGAGGAAATAGACCAACAAGAAGTAATTTTATCAAAAAGAGATGGACAAATGCTAAACTAAAGTAACAAGTTTCATGCTTAACAAAATTAAGGGATATCAAATTTTGACTTTAAAGCTGGTAGGAAGTTCTCAGGATATGCAAGTCACATAACACTTATCAACATGTAAAGTGGAATCATCAAAGAGAGTTCAAATCTTAGCCTGATTAGTTAGATTAAGTTTGTATAGAAAATATTTAAATAGTTACTACTTTTCGCTTTTATAATTTAGTAAATCACTGACAAGTCAATGGAAACTGTAAATCTAAAAATGTGGAAACTATGATTCAAAGCTACTAAATTTTAACTGTTTAGTTATCAGCAGATTATAGTAAACATTGTTATTAAAAACAACAAAGATGAGGACAACAATCGGAATATAGTGTAAATAACTTTAAAAAGCTTAACTGCTTTCTGGGAGTAGTAAACAAGTGGCCCTACTTTTATGTAAGAAGTTAAGATTTAAAAAAAAAAAAAAAAAAAAAAAGAAAATTATAATCGGTGGAAGAAAACAATTTAAAGCATCCTTTGCATAAATCTTTCCCATTATTTAACAAGTGAAATTATTTCATTAGTAAAATTGAATTTAAAAAAAATATTGACACACAAAAGGAACAAAAAAGAGGACAAGAAACAATATACAACAAAACTACTCACTTGTAACATTATAATAAATCTTGCCAGTATTTTCAACAGCAACTTCAACTGAATGGTTATGTGTACCATTCATGTAAGAAACTACAAATGTCTGCTCCTCTCCACCATTAAAACCAGCAACCCATGATAAATAAACAGACTCCCAGGTAGCATCGACACTAGACAGGTTATCTGGGGGGTCAGGAACACCTTTACAAAAATAGAATATCAAAATTAAATTTTATTGGAAAATAAACAAATTGTTGATGACATAATGGAATGTGAAAATAACAGGTTATCAACATAAGTAATACCAATAATATTTCCATTATTTTAATAATGATGCATGATAATTTGTGTTTGTAAAGTTTTAAATAATTTGTGTCATCAAAGTATGATCCAGCTTAGTTACTAATTTCATTCTCTTGAAGATGGAGGTAAGTATGAAGTACATAAGATATATAAATGTTGTACGAGTTTAGAAAAGGCAATAATTTTGTAGAAGCAACTCCAAAGTGCAAATGTTAATTATCGAATAATTGTCATTTTTAAAAAATTAATAATAAAGCATTAATTAATTTTAATAATATCAGATAAATAATAAATAATAATTTTAATAAAATTAAAAAGGAATTTAGTTAAAAATAAAAAACAATAAAAAAAAATTTTTTAATTAATTTAATAAGTAATGAATGATGTTCATAATATTAATAATAGTAATTATTATTAATGGTAATAAAAACAGGGAAGGTTAAATAAGAAAATAAGTGTCTCATACAATTACATTCAAATTCTTCTCCCAACTTTTGTTTAAATGTAATATCTTATTTTGAATAGTCAGCTTTTTTCACTCCTCTTCTGATTAGGAATATCAGGTTGACTTGTGAAAACAAAGATAGAAAAAATGCTAAGAAAAAAACAAAACAAACTCACTTGTTTCTCGTATATCCCTTGTTATAACTTGAAATCCATACGTGTTGTTAACATAGCACTTGTAAACTCCAAGGTCAGCCCTTGTTGCTGATGGGATTATGAAAGTGCTCTGATATTTATTGATGCCAAGTTCTCTCACAATGTTTTTAAAGGGTAGTGGCATATTATTTTTTGACCAGCGGAATTTTGGAGGAGGATATACTTGAACAATGATTGAAATGGATGCATTATCATTCAAGTCGATGGCAACAATCTTGTCCTTCTTCTTAATCTGCGGAGAAGCTGAAAATAATAAAGATAGATTAAAAATTAACACTGATTAAATTTTCTTTCTTTTGTAATATTTATTATAATTACTAAATCAATAATATTCAACGATAGTAGTTAAATACAGAATCTAAGGGGAACAACTTATCGTCAAAAATATTAAAGTTATCTCCCCTACATTAATTCAGAAGCATGATTTATGTTGATAATGAAAATAGAACGAGTATTCCGACGTTAGCCTTGGCAAAATCACTTATCCAGTATCTTAAACGTCCTAATGATACTGGATTAGTGATGGTCAAACTATACTGCATGTTATATATTTTTTATTATTAATCACAAAGTACCTCATGAAATTATTTTTAAAAAGTTATTTTCATGAGTTGAGAGAGATTGTAACTTGGTGAGCATATGAATTTCAGTAGTTGTGGAGGAGGATTCAAGTTAATTAAAAAAATAACCTATTCATTAAAATTCGGTTCCATATCTTAGTGATGAGAAAAAGGCTTTGTCCCAGATTTGGTTAAACTATCATATTTGAAGACATAACACCCCACTCCATGTCCTTCATTTCAGTAAGAAATATTAAACCCTCTGTGAAATGTTTGAACATGCAACAAAATGTTTTTCCATAACATTTAGCAAGCGGAAAGTCAAAGTTTCATTAGTCCAATAGCTTTCTGAATGCCTCTATCAGGTAACTATGAGGAGTTGCTGGTTTTAGTCCTAATATGTGTGAATTAGAAGTAGATGACCATAGAGTAAAGTCAGTTTGTAAAAATTGTGGAAGAATTGTATGCAAAGATTATAGTAACCTTGTTCACTGTTTGGAATGTGAAAAAAACAAAAAAAAACACAGTGAAATTGAAGTCAGATTGATCATAAATTGTTTTTAAATATCATACTGCAAATAAAGTCAAATCTATTTTTGCATATTTGAACTCTTGAAACTTACAAATTCATTTTTTTAATATTGACCTTTTAATTTGATTTTTCATTTTTATTTATTCTATAAATACTAGAAAGAACATTCAAGACAAAATATAACAGGAAGATTAAAAACTAAATGATATAATATTTTCATTGAGGTGTTTGAAAACCTCAGGATACTAATGCTGCAACAATGCCTCACAGTACTTATAGATAGTTAAGATAAAAATATTTCTTTTTGTATATAAAACAAAGGAGGGGTAGTTTTTAGTCATTTTTTTATAAACAAAGTGGGTTTTATAAGGCAAAAAATACAGTATATACCTAAAAGATCCATTTATTTCACAAGTTTAATTTTCACCAATCACTTAATAAATGTTGGTTAGCATCAAACTTGACTGAGAATTGGAAGCTAGACGTGCCGAAAAATGTAGGGTAAGACACACAAGGAGAATGTAAAGAAGGATAACACATTCATTGGCAAAGAACAATTGCCTTTTCACTGCTTTACCTGTGAGGTACCAAGTGATATTAATTACATTACACTCCCCTTCTTGAAATGAGCACTTTATCTTTATTTTGTCCTCTGCACACTGATCTAATAATAATGTTAGTCTCTGGAAACTCCCCGTTGTTATGTTTTTGAACTTCACATGTTATAAAAAAATGTTAAAAGTAATGAATAAAATCTTACATTTGATGATAATCTGCATATTTGATTTCAGCACAAAACTCTGGTTAAGTAAAGTTGTAACCACACAAGAATAATTTCCTGTATCACTGGGTCGCACATTTCGGGAATTTGAACTAAAATCTGGGTGGAAAAAATAATTAATATGAGATTAATATTAATTTATTCGAAAATAGCCAACTTACAATTCTGAAGTTTGGATTGATAAAATTGAAAAGTTCTTTTCAGGTGACATCAACTTCATGACAATAAAAAGAACAGAGACAATATTTAAGAACAAAGTGCAATAAACTAAGTAAGAAGATGTTGTTTATCATATGATGGTATTTTAATGCTTTAATGTGATAGACCTGATCATCACTCAAAAGTAATAAAGATCATGTCCTTTTGAGCTAGCAATCTGTGCAGCCAAGGATACAAAAGAAAGAGATTGAAATTCTATAATCTGTTATTGTCTTTGATCCAGGCAGTTTACTTAACAGTCATAGAACATTTCAATAAAAAGCAACTAAAATAAGATGCAACAAAAAACTGATAAAAAATTAATATTAATAAAAACAACGCTTCATCTAAGAAATATGAAATTGAAGAAAAACTGAAAATTTGGCTCAAAATAATTACAATAACTTAAGCATTGAATATATGTATTCAATGTTGATTAATTTAAGAAAAATAAAAAACTCTAGGTTCAATAAAGTTATCTTAAAAAAATTTATAAGAAAATTTCATAATAATTAGCTAAAAATCACAAAAATAAAATTCCAGCCTATATTTCAAATGTTATTTGATAGAAGTTGGAAAATGAGGAATAATTCTAGGGATAAAATTTAATATAAAGACATAAAAAAAAATAAATACTTACTACTGAAGTTCAAAAAACTAGTAACTACAAAACTGTTTTGTTGAGGCTGTGGCTTGGACTGACCAACTATATAGTCATAACGTGATACTGGATGGCCATCTTTATACCATGTAATATTTGGACTTGGATTGCCTCTTACTTTACACATCAGAATTGGACTCTTATCTGTTACATTGAGATAGAGGAATCGGTTGAGTTTCTTCTGGAACTCGGGATATTCTGGAACAAAAAATAAATGAATTGAAAAAGGTTTAAAATACTTAAACCAAATACAGGAGCCAATATTTGTTGTCTTAAACTCTTAACTCTTTCGCTCAAGTCACAGGATTTAACCAACACTTTATCTACTGGGTCATGTGTCCTTGAGTTATTAGTTCAATACCTGGCTGCAGCTGAGGTGAACAAAAACTTGGAGAGCTGAGTTAAATTGAGATGATTGATACTGAGGAATCCGGAAGAGGCATGGCATGTGAGACTAGAACAATCTACCCCGGTGGATGAAATAAAGGGTTCAGTTTGAAATTCCAATCAGATGGAGAAAGCCGGAGCATACAACGGCCGGAATGTTTAGAATATGGCAACAAAGATGAGGACAACAGTCTGAATAATGTAAATAGTGTAAATAATTACAATACCTCATTTCAGAATTATAGACAAAATCTTATGTCTTTTTAACTACAATAAAATTGTTCATGTATATTTGCGAATTTTTGAAAAAGAAAAATCTCTGTTGATGGACTTAATTTTCCCTAAGAAAAATAACTGGTACAGAGTTAGTTCCCTTGATGTTTTAAAAATATTTAAGAACTTCATAATGATTAACAAAGTACAGGGTGCAGCAGAAATGGCTTCCACATAATGGTAAGATATTAGCTAGATGAAGACAGCATTGCCACTAATGTCTTACCCTTATATGGGAGGTATTTCTGCTGCATTCTGCGTAGTGTTATGATTCACAAGGTTTTTCTGTTAGACTATTACTACAGAGTAATGAGTTCAATCCTCATTGAGGGTTCCTTACAAAATTCTATATTAAATATTTATCTGTAGACTTAAATATAATAACAGACAGGACTAATATTCACCTATAGACTCAAGTATTAAGAAAAGAAATAGATTTTGAAATTAAATAACCCAAAAAGGGTTGATATATAGTAAAATCCATCGACCTAAATCCATAAAATTAGGGAGGGGGTCATAAACAGTAGTTTTGCCACTGAAAACAATTTTATTCTTTTAAAATATACAAACCCTTTGTATCTCTTTAGAAATAACAAAGAATGGATAGCTGTTATGTAGGAGAGGGATATTTAAGTCCCTTAATTATATATATATATATATATATATATATTTTGATTATAGGTGCAGTTCAATTTATAATTACATCAATTATGCAATGCAACTGGAATTTATAATCAGCGATCATATCATTCATATATAGGTTCAGGGTTAGTGTACTTTATTGAAATTGTTTGCAAAGATGTATTCTCGCCATTTAAATCATTAACTTCTATATTTGTTTTTTGTATGAATGATTCATGTAATTATATATATATATATATATATATATATATATATATATATATATATATATATATAGAAAGATAGTTAAAAAAAGGATTTGGTAATCTGTATGGATAATCCCAAGGAGGATGTAATCCAGAGAGCTCAATGTATAAAAATAGAGCAAATATTAGTTAAATTAAGAAACAGTCAGCTTTAAGGGTTCGTAGGATTATGGTTTATTTCCCCAGGGATGGGATTTTCTTCCTGGTTCATCAGATCCCATTTCTAAACTGAAAAAATGGTTTAAAAACTTACATATTATTCTTATACACATGTTTTTGAGGAGGCAGCTTTAAGTTGATATAAGGTGATAGAGAGAGGGGGACAAGGAAGACGATAGATATGTGATCAAAATTAGAGAGGGAAAGGGGTGATGTTTACATCTATCTTTCTTAAGATACGTATGTGTAAGGGTGGTAGGGTAAGGGGCCAGACATGTTGACCTATTTAACAAGTTTTTTCACAGGAAAAATGAAAGCAGGCACGGAAAAAAGTGAAGAAAAGAGATAAGACAGAATAGAAAACAAATAGAAAAACAGGGGTGGGGGGAGGAAGAAGCACTGGAAGAATAAATTATCATATAGGCATATTATGGTGAAATTCAAAAATGCAGATTAATGCAATTTACAATTGAAATTAACCTGAAGAAAGACATAGAATGGATTGGTGAAGCATATAACATTATCTACAACACAAAGGAATCAAAATATTCAAAGTTTTCAAATGCAGACTAAAATTTTAAAGACTGCATACATGACAGATAAACCAAGTACTAACCTTTCACCCTGACTTCCAAAGTATCCGTACCTCCTTCCCCCTCAATATTTTGAGCATTACATGTATATGAGCCAGAGTCTGAGAGAGTAGCATTTGCAATAACTAATTTCTTAGTTGATTCTTTAAAATAGTTATTGCCAATTTTTCGCCATCTAAAGTACGGATGTGGATAGCCAACTGGAAAAGAAAGAAACAAATTAACATATGGAAAACAATTGGATATTTTTAAAATTTCATTATAGTTATTCAAGCATAATTATATAGTGATGAAGTTTGGAAAACTGGATGGTTACAATGTGTATTTATAAATTTTTTATAAGCTATAATTTTGATACCCAAGTTAACATGTTTTTAACCTAGGGGTATGATATTTTTAAATAAGCAAATTGAGTAAAAAGTATTTTCATGATTCATATATATATATATATATATATATATATATATATATATATATATATATATATATATATATATATAAAAAGAAAGTTTAAAACAAAAACATATTTTAAAATGGAACCTTAAGTGGGGAAAAAATGAACTGGTTTGGGGTTAATACTTACTTGCATTTTGTGGCAGATCACATATCAGTACAATATCTTCCCCTTTAATAGGTGTACCAGCAAGTCTTAGACTAGCAGGACCTGGTTTGTCTGAAATAATAAGTTAAAATCATTATAAAGGGCAAAACAGAATAAGAACATTGAACAGTAAAAAAAAGAAATTCATCAATTGTTATCTAATATTTATTTGTAATAAAGAATGGAGAATATTTCTCTCAAGGGAGATAATAAGAATTTAAAGACCTAGAGTAATTGCCCTTGGTCACCCCCCCCCCCCACTCCAATAAAAAACTCACTTAACAGGCATAAATTCAATTTTTACAGACAAAATAAATTTAAAAAATATTGATGCCATATTATGTTTTATGAAAATAACATCTGTTACATATCCAGACTTTTGAGCTGTCATTAATCTTATATTCAGGAATAACAAGGGGCAAAATTATTGCAGTTCTTGATCACCAGAAATTCTAACTCTCCAGCAGCACTTTCCAATGCTTTGCAAAAGTATTGGGTTGCCCCTGATACCTTTGTTGCAGCAGCGTAAAAGAGTTTATGGATTTGGTTTCAAGCAGCAGCAACATTTAAAAAACAAACATGCACATTCATTTTTACCTGTTGGTTTATAAATTAAAGTAATCCCTATTGCAAAATCAAACAGTCACCAAATTCAAGCATATAATTAAGATACATGCCAGCTCCTTAATTTTGTTCATACATCGTTCTATTTTGTGAATTGAATTAATGCTTCCACTTACAAGTTATTTTGAGAATATGCATATTCCATGAGTGTTTCATTCAATGAGATAAATGACTACTTTCATTGCTATCATAAACCGTTAAATTACAGTTCAAACTGCAGTTTGAAACTGAATTAAAACCAATTAGTGGCAAATCTCCAAACTCATGGCAGCAGGTTTGATATGTTGACATGTATGAAAAATTCTTCCATCTACTTACATTTGACGTGTAATGTAGTAATGGCAATAGCAGTTCCTGTTCTGTTAATATCCATGGATGAGAGCATGTTATTCTGGGCTTCACATCTGTACTTTCCAGCATCTCCAACTCTGACATTTTCGATGATAAAATTGTTTTTGTTTCTGATTTGATTATTTTTGCCAATCCATTTGATTGTGGCAGGTGGGTTGGCATCTGCTGAGCAGTTCAAGATAACAGAGCTCTTCTGGGCGACAGTGATATTGGATTTTACAGAAATACGAGGATAATCTGAAAAACAATGAAAAAGTTAAAGCAAATAATATAAAAAAATGTATCAAGGAACTAATGTATGCACACACACACACATATTTGTGTGTGTGTGAGAGAGAGAGAAAATATATATATATATATATATATGACTTTCCCTTAGTTTTTCAATGTTCTTAGAACCAAACCATATGATCAGGTTATAGTAATGGAGGCTTGTGCAGAACAAATCACACTTTTTGGAAAAGCCAAATATAGAGAATTAGTGCACAAATATCTTTCAAATTTTGAATTCAAAGTTTTCCTTCTCCTAAATTAGACAAGACTATAGGATACAGTCTGTCCTGCTATTTACCCATAGCTGGGGGAGAAAAGACGGATTCATACATTTCCCAAGGGTAAGTAAATGAACTTGATTGGAATTTGAACTTGGTTCTCCAATTCCTCAATCCGAACTGTTATCCATTAGTCCACAATGCATCTCTCTCCCTCAAAAAAAATATATATATATATATATATATATATATAGATAGATAGATAGATAGATAGATAGAGAGAGAGAGGGGGGAGTATTTAAGATGCAGGAATTCTTTCAAATAAATCCTGTTAAAAAAACAATATCAAATATATGTCTGTCCAACATTTTATTAAGTTTTTCTAGATTCTGACTTTGATGTCAGAATTAAATTCGCAAACTGTCCAAAGTTCATTTTTGAATCTAAGAATTTTCAACTTTTTGATGGTTGTACTTGGAAATGAGCCACAATCCATTATTAACGAGTCGAGATGTGCAGGTAGCATAACAGATATTGATACAAAAAATGTAATTGGTGAGCAGAGTTTGAATTTCATAAAATTCCAGTCTATCCTGCTGCATAGACTATTATAGAAATGCCCTTAGGAATGGTACCAATAAGTCTATTCTACTCCCAGCTATCAGAAGGAAAACAAATTCTGTTTGGCCTTTCACTTTTCCCATTAAATATTAAATTTATAATTTTTTCTCTCTTTTTTTCTTTTTTAAGAAATAAAGTTTTTATTTGAACAAAGTAACTATAAAAAAAACAAAATGTTTTTTTTTATCCTCTGCCAGCAAGAATGATGCATTACCTCACACCATCACCAGTGAGATGTACTGCAAGAGCCACTCCATTTTGAGAGGCACGTCCCTTAATTGAGACGCAATCATGCTAACCCTCCAAACGAACACCATCGAACAAGGGCCAATAACACCAGAAGTCTCCACTGCCACTGGAGAAAAAATAAATCTGTCCACAAGAGAAGAATCTTTAAATATCTTTTTTTTAATCTCTGCAAAAATTAAATTCCAAACTATGAAGAATGCAATAGGGGAACCATTCTACTATCTTTCCCAGGAAGGCATGGCAATGCACAGAAAACAAAGAAAAGAAAAGAATCTGTAAAGAGCCATGACATTTTAATCAATTACAGAATTATATTAGTTATAAAAACTGGTGTAGACTAAGGTAACTGCATAAACATTAGCCTAACTAATACCTCAACTTAAGATCAAGGAAATATTTCAGACAATTTAAGAAAAAATAATTATGGCTCTTGTTTGTCATTAAATGTGGTACATAATGACATATATATATATATATAACATTAATGGAATTGAGACTTTCCTGATGCAGTCACAACTTCACTGGACTGATCATGAATGACAACAGAATACCTAAGGTCCTCATGTATAGCCAGTTTGACAGTGAACAAAGTAACTATTGTGTCAGGTATAAAGACAAGCTAAAGAGTAACTTCTTATCTGTCAATGTGCCTCATCTTAACTTCAAGCGAGTTGCCCTGGATAGAAATAACTGGAGATATTTGTGCCAGAGTGATATCAGGAATCATTAAATCAATCATATTGATTGGCTAAGAGACAAAAGACAACAGTGAAAAGTGTCAGTAAATATTCCTGTTGCTATGTCTCAAGATCCTTGCTGTTGTACAATATGTGTGTGAACTTGTATGCAGATCACTAGTGGGAGTGAAGCATCACATACAACACAAACATAAAAACTGAATGAGGTTGTCGGATCATTATACACTGAAATCAGCAGAAGAATCCATTATATATATATTTTTTATATTGTGGAAATACAATTAGTCGGGTGAATAAACTATTAAAATTTTAAATATTTCTTTATGCCCTAGATAAATATGTTTATTACAATAATAGTTATATTTAGTCTTGAAACTATTTACTTAAAAAATTAAACATTTAAGTTAATACCAAAATTTTTTTTTCAGACATCGAATTTTCTAGCAAACATTGTAAACTATCTTTTACATAATTTTGTTAAAACAAAATTATAACAACTCCATCTCTCTTTCCCCCTCCCCCTATCTCTCTCTTTACCATAAGACTCACTTGTATACATTTTCTACAATTCATTTCCGTTTTATTAACCACCTAAAGAGGTCAAGGTTCTGTCACTCCTCCTACTCCAATATAAAACATACTTAAGAAAGATATAAAATTAACCCCTCCCTATACTTTATATTGTCTATTTAACTACCACTCTCAACCCCCTCTATTAAATTACAAAAATTACACTACCCACCAATTTCTAATCCCATTTTTTCTCTCAATTCGTTGTTGGAAGTTTTACCTGATGATCCTGAATCCTTAAAAAAGGATTTAGGTGAAATAAATTATCGTAATGGTACCTTAAAGTGGTTTGTTTTTCATTACATATATATATATATATATATATATATATATATATATATATATATGAGTATGATAAAAATATACATATACAGACAAATATAGTTTTTTCCTCAGGTGTTATAAATACAGTGCTCAATGTAATGTAACACAGCTATAAGTATATATTAGTGAATATACATATCGACATTGGACATTATGTATATTAACTAGTGTATATATATATATATATATATAAAAACAGAGAGAGAGAATTTTTTTATTACTATAAGCATTAAATTTAGTGGGTAGATGTTTGTATAGACATCCTTGTTTTATTTTTGTTGTTTTTATATATATATATATATATTTACATATTATAAAATTTTATATATAAAATATATTTACATTGGTTATTTTTTTTTTATGAATAGTGAAATTAATATCAACTGGCTTAAAGAACAAAAGGTTTTGCTAAAGAAAATGTGCCTCTTGACAAGAATTGAATCTGCATTTCACTTTTTTTAATTTAGGAAATAATCTTCAAGCCAAGCATGCTTTATCATCAAGCTACAAGAAGCCATTACTTCTCAATGACTATTTAAAAATTGCCCATCTCATTGTGAACTTTCAAAGTTTGTATCTGCTAACTTATTTTCAAAGCAGAAAAATTCTTTTTTTAAAAACTAACAGATTTTTAATCAAGCATTTTATTTCTTATTAATATAATAAAATTCAAGTTCAACTATATATAAAATAAAAAAAACTTACATAAAATGTCCACATTAATAAAATCGTTTTTTATTCCAAGTGAGTTTTCTGCACTACACTCATATTTGCCATTGTCAGCTTTTGAAACATTTTCTGAATAGTGAAACTCCTTTTCTGAAGAGACATATGGGCTGTCTACAAAATAAAATAAAATATGTCAATCCATTCATTAATCAGGTCATACTTTCCTTTCAAATAAGAAATTTTTACCTTGCTCTCTTTACCTAAATAATCATTTATGCTTAGCAACATCTGTAAATCATTATATATCTATTTATAACAACAAAGATTGTAGTTTGAAAAAAAAGAGAAAAAAAAGGGGGTTGACCAATGACTGGAAGGTAATCTTTTTAAGCTGCATTTCAACTCCTTTAGGGTCATTTAATGTCATGATTTTTTTTAATAGGGGATATTTCAGTTTTAGTTTGACTGCTGAGTAAATTTAAAATATTTGTATTAATAGGCCTGGTTTACGATAGAGTCAAAATTTCTCAGGATAAGACTATTTTCCTAAATCTCTTGTCTTTGACATTTCAAGGGGTAATTAACTATATAATGCAAGGATGGTTAACTCCCGAGGTATTTGATATACCCACATATTTGATGGAAGCTATTTTTCTAATTAAAATGCTTAATATCATATGAGAGAGAGAGAGAGAGTATTAATAACAACAAATAAAATTAAATGTTCAACTTATCCATAAAAAGTCATAAAATTGATAGAATTTTATTATCAAGTCCCCCTAACATGTGAATACTATATCTACAAAACTCCAAATAGGACCAGATAAGTTGAACATTTAATTTTATTTGTTGCCATATCTATTTATATCTTATTTGGGATTTATTTAAAAAAAAAAAAGAAAAATGATAATGCAAAAAGAGAAACTAATGTTTTAAGAAAAGATTGTTACCAGGTTGGCCAGAAAGTCCTGACTCATTTAGGAAGTAGAAATAAAACAACAAATCTTTATCTCTGTCTGGTGAACTATCCAAGAAGTACTGCAATTTGAGCTTGTTCTACTGTCAGGTTGACTTAGGAGAAGTTCATGCAGATAGACGGTGTTTTCTTTCACATTCACCATTCAGTCCCGATGCTACTCCAAGTGACTATGGCCTATTTCGTTCACTGGAACATTTCCTCTGTGAAGGAAGCTTGTTTACAGTTATTTTTTATTCAAAGCTAGTGGACTGGTATCTGACATAGATCCAGATGCTGGCTGATCACTGACAGAAGATCGTCAAGAATGATGGACATTATTTTGAGAAATAATTGTTGGTGTTGCACCATAAAATTTTGTTTTCTTTCCACTTCCTAAGTGAGTCAGGACTTTCTGGCCAACCTAATATATATTTATTTTGACATTACAGGCCTGCCATTAAAGTTATCACTGATTGGCTGTATATGACATCACATGCAGAAATCATTTTTGTTAAAAATGCATATAAAAATATAATAATGATTATTATTTATCTGCTAATCTATGTATTGTGTATACTGAACAGCTGATGTGATTAATCCATAAAGATGTTCTGCCTCCTCACCACATTAGTTCACTTATTTATAGATTTCAATGTCAGTATGATGTTGACTATTAGGTAAAACCAGTCAGAGGTTGGAAGTTCAAAAAGGATAATGTGATAAATTGCATAAGTATGTCAATACATCCAAATCTCTAATAGCTGAACCTCTGTTTCATCCTACAATGGACATATTGTCTGTGGTAAGGTGGAGTCAGTGTTCCACTTGAAAATCCTAGTAACTATATATATCAAGTCTCTACAACCCTCCTTCTGTCAGCAGATGGAGAGGCTGTTGTATGTATGTGCGTGAAAAGCAATTAGATGTTTAAATTTTTTGTTCTGTTGCCATTTCATTCATTAAGAACAGCATCAAAACTTATAAAAACTAAAGAAAAATCATTATCTTCTTAACAATGTTGTAGTTAATTTGAAAATTTAACAATTAATAAAATTGAAAATAAATCAGATAACAAATCAATTTGATTAATCAAAAAATAGATTTATCACCTTTTCTGGTTAAAATAATACTTAAAGAAAATAATATTGAAATAGATACTGGTCAAACATCTTAATTAAATTTTATTATAAATTTTAATTTAAGTCTCTATTTGCCTTAACACCTAAATAATATTATAAATTATAATTTGAATAATATGTATTCACTTTTTTCTTTAGATATATATGATTTAATTTTCTTGTTATAACCTTTTATTTTCTTATAATCAAATCAATATATTTTATATTTATTTTAACATATTCCTATATACAAATCTTATTTAAGCTTCTGGTTTGTGAATTATAATTAATAATATTACCTTTTAAGAGTTTACTGTCTTTGATCCATTTAATGTTTGAAATTGGTGGATTTGCATCAACAATGCATGTCAAGGTCATTCGAGTATTTTCTATCACCTTGAACAAATCTCGGTTGATACGTTGTTTAATTCTCACATGAGGTGGATCTGCAAAAGAAAACAAAGTGCAAAATGTTCATTTATGAAGGCTTTCAAAAATTCAGAAGGAAATTTAAAACATTGACTACTGACACATTAACCAGTTAAGCTGCAACCTTTCATTAGTATTGTGAGGTTTTTGAACATCTCTTAAAATGTTCTTTCTTTTAAGTCAAATTTTTATGATTAGTCTAGTAGCTTTCTGAACACCTCTGTCAAATAACTACAATGATTTCCTGGTTTTAGTATTAATATTTGTGTTAATTACAAGCAGATAACTACAAAGTATAGACTGTAATAATTGTAGTAAAAACATATGCAAAGATCTCAGTAATGTTCTTGTTCATTGCCTGGAATGTGAAAAAACTATGGAAGATCTGATTGATCAAAATTTAAATTGTTTTAAAAGATTAAACAGAAAAGAAAATGAAACCTATTTTTGAAATTTACAAATTTGATTTTTTTTTTTTTTTAATATTTGCCATATAATTTGATTTTTCAAAATAAAATGTTTTTTTTCCCTTTTTATTTAGCCTATAAAAACCAGAAAGATCAATGAAGACAATATATAACTAGAAAATTAAAAACTGAATGATATATCTGTAATATTTTAAATAGGAAGTTTGAAAAACCTATGGTGCTAATGCTGTGACAATCTCTAGAGAGAAATAGAGAGAAATTTAGAGAGAGAGAGAGATAAGGAAATCAAGTGAGAGGAAAAGCACTAGAAAGAGAACAGGCTTTTTTTTTTTTTCTTTTTATTGCTCACCGAATAAAAGTCCCAAGATCTACTCAAGGTAGAGGTTAATGAATGAGATGTACTGCATGGATGTAAGAAGAGGAAGTAGTGAGTGAAGATTATGAGTATATAGAGGTTAGATAATGACTGACCATAGACTTGAAGAAGTTAAGATTGCAATGTTCAGAGAAGTGTATACCACAAAGTAGCAGTCCTTGAAAAGAAACTGTCGAAGTGGAACCTTCTCTTCACAAAAGGAATACCAAAATAAAGTTGGTGATTGAAACCTGTGGATATAGCATGAAGGGTCTTAGTTGTGAGTGATTGAGAGGGAATATATATAGGGAAAAAAGAAGTCGAATGAGAAAAAGAATTAGATTGAAAACAAAAATTCTACAGTATGAGAGAGATAGAGAGGTACTATTAGAAGATAAAATAATCCTATTTTACTTACACTGGACATCAAAAATCATATTCTGCTGGAGAGGCTTATTAATATTAACATCGTTATAAACAAAACAAGTAAAGCTTTGCTTATTATATTGCCGGCTTACAAGGATGCTCAATGTATTCGTTGTAGTGCGATCATTGATAGCTGACACACCTATGTAACGACGGCCCTGAGACATCCAATAAATGGTTGGAGCAGGTTTCCCAGATGATGTACAAGTCAGAGTTGCATTTTCTCCAGATTTATAGACATTTTTATCTGAGCTAACTTTTGGTGGATCAGGAGGCACTGAAAAAAAGAAATAGTAATTTCAAATTAGTAAATCTTTTAACTATGAATAGACAAGATATTCAGTTGTTTTCTTTTAAACAATAATGAATGATTACTCTTAACGAATATATTCAAAATACATTTTGGACATCAAGACACAAAATATTCGGCTGTTTTCTTTTAAACAATAAGAAATGAGTAATATTAGCAGATATGTTCAAAATATGTTTCATTCAGCTATGAATTAAATAACAGAGCAGACTGGGATCTCTTGCCTGATCTGACTGCCAATCTAAGCAAAGGAAAACTTTGAAATAAAACCTCCTGCTGTTTTGTAAATATCTTCATATAAAAAAAATGTTAAGGAGTAAACCTTACTCAAATCTAGATTAGTGCTTGAAAGGTGGATGGATGCAAAATCATATCTACTTATAAACTTTTAGAATCACACTAGACTTGGCCCATACAAGCCTTTAGATTAGCTGGTTGGTCTTTGTACTAGCCAATCAGATCGCTTCTCACATTTCTTGCACATCTGAACAGCTGATGTGATTAATCCATAAAGATGTTCTGCCTCCTCACCACATTAGTTCACTTATTTATAGATTTCAATGTCAGTATGATGTTGACTATTAGGTAAAACCAGTCAGAGGTTGGAAGTTCAAAAAGGATAATGTGATAAATTGCATAAGTATGTCAATACATCCAAATCTCTAATAGCTGAACCTCTGTTTCATCCTACAATGGACATATTGTCTGTGGTAATGATAGTTTGATATGTTTTGTGATTTTATATTAATTATTGATACATTTTTTGTGTTCTTGGCACTGAAACTCCAAATGAGGCTCTGTCTTCAAAGGGTTAATGTAATTTTAAAAAAAAATTATTTAGAGAAAAATTTATACAAAAAATATGCTAAATATTATCTGAAAGTTTTACAAATACAATTTATGTCTTTTCCCCCCTTTAATGTTTCTGTAATAAATATCTTGTTTGTTAGTTTTGTTGTGGTCTTCATTTTATTTATTTATTCCAATGCTTGACCTTGTTGACTTATATATTGTTTCAGTCATAGATCACTGAAACAATAATGAAAGAAAATTTAAAGGTGTTCAAATCAAGTGAAAACAGATGCTGAAGATAGATCAGTCCTCACAACATAATTTCATCTTTTAATTTTATTTTATTGGATATAGGCTTGAATTGTCATTCTGCAGAACTGGACTTATTGCTACTCAAGGCAAGAAATCTCATTCTATCTTGCTATTAAACCCTAGCTGAGAAAGAAAACATGAATTCCTACCTTTCCAAGTTTATTTATGCAAAAGCAAATACATGGTCTAGTCTGAAATTTGAACTCGGCATACCAATTCCATGTTCCACACCAATAACCACTATATGATGTGCACATTCTAACAGTAATTCAGAAAGTGAAATTGTCAAGCAGACTTCTAATTTTAGGTTATTTTATTGTGGGAATTTTTGCACAAATTCCCTTGGGGGGAAAAAAAACATGAATCAGTATCCTCTCCTCCAGCTATTGGTTAAATAGCAGGTCAGATTGGGTTAGCCTAAGAGAAGGAAACTCCATATTCCAAGCTGTGGTGAAAGCAATGGAAAACTACTCCACTATCTTTCCCAAGAATGCAAAGTAATTAACAGAAAATAAAAATAAAAATATCTGTGGAGAATCATGACCATGTATTTCCTGAAGAGACATGGTACATAAAAAAAAAAAAAAAAAAATGTAAAATCAGTTTGAAAGTCATGTGTTCAACTTGACAATAATTAACAATTTTATTTCGTTGATCAAACAAGGATAATTTTTTGTAAAAATCTTTGTTTGTTCTTGGCAATGATCTGTGGTAATTATTAAATGTAAGAGCTTGTAATAGATGACTACTACAATATAGCACAGAATTCTTACGAGAGTAACACAGAACTTAGGTTTAGAGTTTGAGATTTTTTTTTCTTCTTGATTTATAGTTAATTTCAATAAAGAATTAGTTTCATTTCAATGTAATTATGCTCAGGACATCAGACCAGGGTTTTTTGTTCCTTCTCCATAAATACAACCTAATATTTCATGATTAAAAATGTTCATTATAATATTGTACAATAATAAATACATACAATACCATTTATGTTATTGTCTGACTATTGCATGTTTGTGACAAAGGTTGGTAAATATCTCTATTAAAGAGATCATACTCACGCTGCACTGTAAGGTACATGGCTTTGTTGCCGTTATTATATGAACAAGTATAAACAGAGTCATCACTCTCAGTCACGTTTGTGATCATGAATTTGCCCGTTCCTAGAATCTTGTATCGCTTTCTTTGATCTGCATTCCAGCCCATTTCCTTATCACCATTCAAGATGGCAGCAGTCTTTTTTACCCAAATGATAAGTGAATTATCAACCGTTTGGCAGCATAACGTCACATTGGAGCCTACGGGTACAGAGATATTTTTGGGAAGGCATAGCCATTCTGAAGCAGTCACTGCAGTCACTGAAAGAAAACAAAAAAATGTAATTTATTCTTGCAAATATTTTTCATTAAGGGATACTTTACAAAAAAAATAAAAATAAAAAATTGCTTGAAGAAAAATCATATTTTTTAAATGGAATTATTAATATATAGACAACATCTATTTTAGCAATCTTAGAAAATGATTCACCAAATAATCTAATAGTAATAGTAATATTAGCCACTTCCTTATAAGGAAACATTAGGCATTCATTGACTGAGTATCCAGTTTTACTTCCAGTTGAAACTTATAAAATCTTTCTATTAGGTTGGTGCAAAAATAATGACGTAATAATGTCGTTTTTTGACGTTAAAAAATACGTCAAAAAACGACATTATTACATCATTATTTTTGCACCAACCTAATATTAAAATAATTTTTCAGAAAAATAGGTTTCTCAAGTCCAGTAACATAACATGCTTTCCAGTATTGATGTGGGTTTCCTACATAACCTTTTTGTTTGAAATAGTGTGAAAAGTCAACATTTTCTCTAAGTTACATATTCATTTTAGTTGTTGCTGTTATTAAAATTCCTCAAGTGATGAAGTTTCTATTATTTTGTATAGTTCTTTCTTTGTGATTCTGTAGCACCAATCCATGAGGTTTGAACAAGGATGGTCCTTATTAAAACCTACAGGCTTTATTCACTCAAAGCCATTTTTAATCATTGATCTGAGAAAGCAGTTATCTACAGCTGACAGTTTAGATATTTCTGATCAAGTTTGGTGCTATGCATGACATCCATATGAAAGTTTCCAGGTGAACACTAAATTAATAATGTACTCCTAGACTCTCATATGTATGGCATCAATCTCCTTCAGAAATGTCTAAACTAACAGCTACATATAAGATTCAAGCAAATGAACACTTTTTTCTTTTATCTAATTCCAAAAGCTTTTCATTGATTATTGCTTTCGTTTGGTCTAACTGGGAATGATACTTGTTCAAATTAATAATTTATTTCTCTAGAAAAAGATTTCTAGTACAGTTTTCCCATCCGATGTCACCATATACACATCACATTCTTTGGATGAAGACTGGTCTTTGATATGGTTAGCAATATTTCATTTCTCTTTCCCGATAATCTCTTACATTCTATGTTATTGTACTATATCCAGCTTTTATGTCTGTCACAGTACGTTTCAAAAATAGTATATATTTACTTAATTTGTGGAAGCCATACATCAAAGCAACTAACATAACCAACCTGGTAATAATACTTGATTTGGATATTGTATGTATTGTATGTATATTAACTGTTTGCATAATGATTCTATTTAAACATTTAAGGTTAGAAACACCTAAGTGCACCCACAAGTTTCAAATGTTTAAATTCATGTATTGCCTGAATGTGTCGTACACAGTATTAACATCCTTCACATGATCAATTAGAAAAACAAGAAATCTATTTTTCCAATATTGTAAAATTTCTGAAACTATATCTCATAACCAGTAATACCAAAAGGTAAATTTGGAAAATCCATTTGCTTTCATAAAAAAATTAACTTGTAATATTTGATTTCAATGATTTTCTGCAATATATCAATTTAATTGCATTAGCATCATGTATTCAGATTCTGCAGCAATTTGTTCAGGATTCGAGGGATTTAATAATTAAAATCTCTTAAAAGCTGATAGAGTTAATAATGTCATCATTTGATCACTTCAAGTGATCTAATTGACCATAGTGCCTTATTCAACAGAAATATCAAACATGAAATTTTGCAAACCACTTTTAACATGTTTGATCATTCACAGTACATTCCACTGCACAAGTCTTGTGTGTCTGACTGGAGGCAAGTATGCTAGTCTCAACTTAATACCAAGCAACAATTATTGAAAATGTTTTAATAAAGATACTTGCTAGTTATATCCAATAATAAACTAATTAACAAGTATACATAATAACAGAAATCAATTATCTTTTTTATTGATCAGAAGGCAAAAGAAATGTACCTGTACAAAATCAATCAGAAAGTGATTTCAACTTTTACAAAAATGCTCATCAATGAAGCATAAAAATACTTTGGAAATTACTGGGGAAGACTGGGTGAGTGGGAGTGACTTTTCAGCACCTCCCAAACCACATTTGTTTCCAGGGTCAACATCTGAAGAAAGCTGTGAAGGAGCCCTATTACAAATTATTTCAGTATAGAATTAATATGTTGAGTATGTACATTTGACCTTTAACTGTTATGTGCTTCCAAATAATTTGTTGGGTTTTCTGATATGGATACATTTGTAGTGCTTATGAGAAAAAAACTTAATTCTATATAAAAGGAGCAATTGGGTAAAATATGGCCAATTTAAATTTTTAATTTTGTGCATACTCATTGATTGTATTTGATTTTGTCAACTGCATAAGTATAGTAGGGTCAGTTGGGCACAGTCTGTAAGAAAGAGGACCATGATGCAATTCCCTCCACCAGAAAGTTGGAAATGGTATGCTGACTGCTTGGTATTCATGCCAGAAGCTCCAATACAAAAATTTCAGAATGTTTGGGTGTCAATCTGAAGACAGTTTAGAGGATTCAGAAAGAGTTGGATGAGTCTAATGGTGATTACAAAGGTATGGCAGTTCAGAAAAATTACTCCATTCTGATAAGAAAAGGACTCCCAAATTCATTGGTGAGGGCCTCAGACTCAACATGGAGGACTACATCAAGTGCCTTGAGGAATTAGTGCTGCCTTGGGTCAAGAGAGTGGTTACTGGAAGACCTTATGTCTGGCAACAGGACTGTACCATACAACACAAGCAGGAGAACCCAGTCATGGCTGTCAGACAATTTCTAGAACATCACCCTTTACATCTGGCCATCTAACTCCTCAGAATGCAAACCCCTTGACTATTATGTATGGGACGCAGTTGAGCAAGAGATCAACAAAACTCCTTGTAACACTAAAGATGAACTGAAGGAAAGGATTATGGCAGCATTCTCCAACATAAACAAGGAGACCATCCAGAAGAGTTGCAGGAGATTCTGAAGTTAATGGTGATTTTATTGAATAAATTTACTCTTTCATATTTCAAGATATTTTTGTGTAATTTTGGTAAAATTATCTGTTAAAATGAGACATCAGTGTCATTTTCATTTTTGTGTAATTTATACGACAATTTATCCATCGCACTCTGTAAACTAAGATTTGGTAAAACAAATTAGATGGATTCAAATTATAATAGACACCCTATTAGAACATATTCTAGCAATTAATCAGTTTCAGACAAAATAAAAAAACTTGTTTTATTGAAAGTTATTCATAAAATATGATATACCCACTGAGTGGATACCAACTTAAAACTTAATTTCTGGAGAAAGATTAA
Source organism: Acanthosepion lycidas (assembly GCA_963932145.1). NCBI lineage: Eukaryota > Metazoa > Mollusca > Cephalopoda > Sepiida > Sepiidae > Acanthosepion > Acanthosepion lycidas. Next base: position 80,496,266 of record OZ010578.1, read on the forward strand.
ATTTATACACCATTTAAAATGTATCAAAGTATTTACCTGAAAATTTTCAGCTTTCATGTATATATAGTTTTTAAGTTATAAATTTTATACTCTTCATGTAACACACATTCGAATAGAGCCAAGGAATTTTCTGTTAAACATTTACATGTGCTCTTGTTGTCACTACTATGTCTGTGTACCAGATATAAATAAAAAGACAATGTACAAGTTGCCAGTCTGAATAGCAGAGTAACAGTTTGAGTCAACATAGTAAGAGGAGTTTTTCTGTGTCTAGTCTATTTCATGTTGTATGAAAACTATTTGAGAAAAAAAAAGGACCTCTACCATTACTGGAATATAAATATTTTATATTTAAATTTTAAATTTATCTGTTTCCTTCTTTATCTTTGTGGATGGGCCTAATTTTCAACCCCCTCAACTTTCCATAAATTAAAAAAAGTGGGAAGTCAACAAAAGTGACTTTCTTTGTAGAGATTTCCAATTGAATGTGTTGATACACAATTTTATTGATAGCTAACAAATGTCTTCATTGTGGCCAAGTCCAAACAAAATGACAAGGGCCCTGAAATTTCTCTGCCAAATTACACAAGCCTAAACTTTAATTTCTTTTGTGATGTCAATGAATACTTGTCATTTTCATAATGTTCGTTGTAGTAGAGACTTTGTAATTGCAGATACAACTATAGTACGCCATTGAACAATACTGGTGTCAGATACCTTTGAATAGCACTTGCACGATAATACTTGCTCGAACAGTAATCCATATAGTGATCCAAATAGAGGAATGGTATAGTAAATAGAGTATAGAATAGCAGTCTATATAGTAATAGAGGATAGACTAGAAATAGAGATAGTCATCACAATACCTCCCATATATGCATTTCCTCTATGGTCAAGTGGTCTACTTAATTCAATAATGGCATTACCTATGTTTGCCCACTGGCGATCTATGTTCAAACTCAAGTGTTGGCAATAGCACTTTATTCTTATATAACAATTTTTAACACTGGTTTCTTGGGCAAGGACCAGCCAATTAATTGACCTGTAAGGTTGAATAGCCAGTTGCTTGTTTGTTAAAACCCTTGTAAAATCCACTGACAACACAAAAGCAAACATGGGCAAATGAAACAAGATCAGATTAGGTTTGGAAGGGATTTCTCATATCCTGAAAGTAATTTTTTTTTTTTTACATTAAATTTTTTGATCACACAGTTTCTCACCTGAAAACCCAAGAGAGTGGAAAGAGGAAGAGAGTGGAAAGAGGAAGAGAGTGGAAAGAGGAAGAGAGTGGAAAGAGGAAGAGAGTGGAAAGAGGAAGAGAGTGGAAAGAGGAAGAGAGTGGAAAGAGGAAGAGAGTGGAAAGAGGAAGAGAGTGGAAAGAGGAAGAGAGTGGAAAGAGGAAGAGAGTGGAAAGAGGAAGAGAGTGGAAAGAGGAAGAGAGTGGAAAGAGGAAGAGAGTGGAAAGAGGAAGAGAGTGGAAAGAGGAAGAGAGTGGAAAGGTGTAGATATTCAGTGCAAGTTTGTCAGCTTATCAAGAGATGATACAACTTATTCTAACCCACTCACCTTTTATGTCAGGTCAACTTCTTGATTGATAAGATGAAATTCTATCCATATTTTGGGCATTAATCTTCCTGAATATTTAAATTTGTTCCGAATTGTAAGAAATCTGCTGCAGCAGTTGTAAGTAAATAAATAAAATAAAATAAAAACTCTTTTCCCATCAGACAAACCAATAAAACAGGAAACCAGAAAGACTTTAATTAGATGACCTCAATACCAGAATTCCAAAGCAGGGCTCTTTCTCTTTTCTCCACATGCCTTGACTAGAATCAGACATCCATGTATGACTATTAACCTGAACTTGGATATGGAATTAAGAGAGAAAAAATTACTACAGTAAGATCCCTTCACCTAAACTATAGCAACCATCTCCTCTACCTGTATATTGTACATCACTTCACCTTGTGAATAACTATTGTAATGAAGACCTACCTGTCATAAATCTTTTCAACCCATTGACCTCATAATAAACTTCCCTAGTTCATACATGGGCAGTTTTTCATTAAGCTACACACATATATCACTCACAAAACTTAAACAAGCATAGCTGTTTATACTGATCCCTATGAACCTTCATTACGCCTTTCACCTGCTAACTTAGTCAAGTGAGCTGTAAATGATTTTATTTGGGTCTACAGTGCCAGCAGTTTTATAACAACAGGTAAACTCAAGATGTGAGAACTTCAATAAAGTAACCATTTGCTGTCTAGAAGTATTAAAAATAGAAATGAATTATATGAATAAATAAAAACTTTTGGGATCAAGTGCCACTAGGCTGGTATATAGTTAAGCTGCATTCTAGATCAATTTTGATTGATTGTTTTTTTTTGTTTTTTTTTTAGGTTTATCAATCTTTTGTAGGTTATTCTAATGCCAGGAAATATTTTTTAAATCATAAGAATTTTTTTTTATATAATGATTTACTGATACAAGTAATACTAATTAACCCATAGCTGGCGGAGAGAAAAGGTGGATTTATTCCTTTCCCAAATGTATTTGCATGTAAGTGAATATAATGAACCTGACTGGAATTGGAACTCAGCTCTCCAACTAACATTTTTGAGCCATTATCCATTAAACCACCTGCACATCCAAGCTTACCACACCTAGTATTCTCAAGCAATCACACATCTAGGTACTGACCAGGCTCAACATTGCTTAACTGCAGTGATCATACAAGAACTACTGTGTCAATGTGATATGGCTGTAAGCTGCTGCATTCTAAAATGGTCAGTTACATGTCATCCATAGAGATGTACAGGCAGTCAGTAGAGATATAGAGAAAGGTAGTAAGAGTCATATACATGCAGAATTCTTACTAGCTGAAGGGAAGATCTGGTCCTTTAGTCTGAGAAGAGAAAAGTGGCAGTGAAAATGTTCCAAGACAGAATCAGATGAATTCATGAATAAAGAACCTAGTATAATTAAAACAAGGTTCATATTTTCTTTTCTTACTGTGGCTATATTTCACCTTCTGTTCCTTTCATGTATGAACACCAGACATTTTTGCAGTTTTTTCTTTTTCACACTGATGCAAATTAGAATGAAAACGCATCATAGAGTGAAACTGTCCAGTTGGTGAAAAACTGACCAACGATTGTGGATGTATGTTTACACAGTTACAAAACAAAACTTTATCTTTAGAATTTCTGCTAACAAAAATTCTTTGTTAATTATTTTGACAAATATCTCATCTTTAATTCTTATTTGAATATCAAATCTGTTGCTCAGTCAGCAATTATTAGGTTGGTGCAAAAATAATGACGTAATAATGTCGTTTTTTGACGTAACGTCAAAAAACGACATTATTACGTCATTATTTTTGCACCAACCTAATAGCAGGTCTCCTTTAAATGTTGCAAACAAGAGAATTTTACAAATGAAAACACCAGTTTATTTGCATAAAATATAATTAATAAAACAACGAAATTGTTTGTGAATTGCTTTACCATAATATAGGCAAGAATTGGACACTTCAATGTGGTGTAATCGTTAGCAAGCTTGTCTTGCTAGATCAATTAGAACCAAGTTCAATCCTCACTTGGTACACCACACTTTTGTTCTTGTGCCACATCTAAGCTATGTTTAGAAAATCATTTAGGGCACTCCATGTGCTATAATGGTTAGCAAACTTGTCTCATTAGATCAAGTATGACTGAATAGTGAGTTCAGTCCTCACTGGATGCATCATATTTTTGGCCTCGTGCCACATCTAAGCTAACATTAGAAAATCACCATAATATAGATAAGAATTCATAAAATTTTTTCTCCTAGATGTAATAATGAATTACATTATTAACCAGATTAAGAGAAAATAGACATTAAGATGAGAAGCTAAGCACTCATGGTTTGTACTGTACAGCAAAATTTGTTGGAAGATGGGTGTTTGCTTGAAGAATGTTTAGCAGCAAAGAGTAATTCCTTTGTAAAATATTTCTGTTATAGTCTGATTGACATATCAAATGCTAATAATTTCCCTTCAAAATGGTAAGATAACTAATTAAGTAAACATTAAAGGGATGATTAACTCCATCCAATCAAAAAAATTTCACCACATAATAATAATAATAATAATAATAATTATAATAAAATCAATGAAATTTCTGTTGGTTCCAATCTAATTGTGGGAATGACTGCAAAATACTTTCTCCTCCCCATTGCATAGGCAGAATCACACAAATCCATGCAGGGATTTCTTTCTAGGCAATAAGATAGGCCAGTTCACAGTTTCCTTTGACTCATTCTTGAAGTCAGAATACTATGTTAGCTTATTTGAATTTGCTCTTTTGTGTCAACCCTCATCCTTAGTTTATGAATTTTTGCCTTATTACTGTTAATTTGCCTTGCATATATTGTTTGTTTGCTTTATACTATTTTTGTCCTGTTCTTTCTTGTTAAGTTGGACAATTCTACCATTTGTTTATATTTAATCATGGACACTCATTCTACACTAATTTTTCCTGAAGTATAATTATCATTTTTTGTATCAGTTTCCACAATAAGAAAAAAAAAAAAAGAATTATGAATATTATGCTATACCCTTTCAGTGTGTGGGCAGTCATGGCTCTCCACAACTTCTTATCCTTTGTAGTTCAAAGCAATGTTTCTCATTTTACTATTCATCCCAATCTTTTTTGCTGTCTATACAAGCTCAAGTAGGTTACTTGCTGTTTCCCTCTTTTTGGCTTCAGTGTGTCCTGTGAATGTCAAATTCTCCAACCCCTCTTTTCTCATTATGTGTCTCAGAAATTATTTCAACTGTTTCTTTCTGTGTCCTTTTTGTTCCCACCATCCTTAAACTTTTCTCATTCTGTCCATGGTATTCTTAGCATTCTTCTATAGAGCCACATCTGTTGCCTCAAATTTCTTCTTCATCTGTGAAGTAATTGTTCAATATTCACTGCCAAGTGCAAACATTGATAGGACATAACAGTTCAACAAACCTTGTTTCTAACAAAATTATCTTGTTTCTTAAAACTGATTATGTGTATTTTATTAATTTTTTTTTCTCATTTTAGGACACTAAACAAAAAAATATAAAATATCCTTAAAACTTAGTAGTTTCTAATAACTTCCCAGTTTATTCCATTGTTAGGTTAAGTTGCTGACATGATTAAAATAAATAACAGTTTAGTCTTGTTTTAATTTTTTTCCTTCTTATTAATGACTTGCTGATCAAAGAAAGTATTTTGCACTGTAAGATACAAAAAAATTTCAAACTTTCTATTGTTTCTATTAGGCTATTGATTAAATAAACAATATCAAATTACTGTTGTTTTTATTAATAAAGAGAAAAGGAGAAAAAAAGAGAAAAGGAGAAAAAAAGAGAAAAAGAGAAAAAAAGAGAAAAGGAGAAAAAAAGAGAAAAGGAGAAAAAAAGAGAAAAGGAGAAAAAAAGAGAAAAGGAGAAAAAAAGAGAAAAGGAGAAAAAAAGAGAAAAGGAGAAAAAAAGAGAAAAGGAGAAAAAAAGAGAAAAGGAGAAAAAAAGAGAAAAGGAGAAAAAAAGAGAAAAGGAGAAAAAAAGAGAAAAGGAGAAAAAAAGAGAAAAGGAGAAAAAAAGAGAAAAGGAGAAAAAAAGAGAAAAGGAGAAAAAAAGGAGAAAAAAGGAGAAAAAAAGGAGAAAAAAAGGAGAAAAAAAAAACAACAAAAAGGAAAGAAGGTAAACAAAAGGAAAAAAAAGAAAAGAAATCAAAACAAAAGGAAAAAAAACAAGTACACCCTTTTATCCATTCCAGTTTATTAACAAGTGATTTTGAAAAAATAATAGTTTATAGTTTAACCCCATTCATAAGAAGTTTTATTAAAAGAGTATAAAAGCAAAAAGACTGTTGAATTGTCACTAAAAAAAAAAGGTAAGAGGCAAGAATGAAGTTCTTTATCTTAAACAAAATGGAAATGATTGCTGACAAAAGTTATGACTGAGATAAAAAAAGGAACTATCTTTTCTATATAAACTCATTTTATTCATTATTAGTTTTTCTCCATGACCTTTACTCTTAAATTCTTTTTCTGATCTGCTTTTTCTTTCCATTCCTGCTTTTTTCTTTTAATTTAAAACTTAATCTCCCTTAATCTTTAAATCATTTTTGATTGGTTCTTTTTCCCCATGGGGGGGGGGGACAATCAGTGAAAAAAGACAGCAAGAAACTGATCTCTATTGTACATCTGGATTAAGCCAACCTTACATAACTTTCTATGAAAAAGAAAAAGAAAAAAAAAAAGACAAAGAGAGAGAGAGTATTAAAAATGCAGACAAAGAAGGAAAATGAAACAGAGTAGGGTCTTTATCAAAAACTTATCCATTGCTTGACTGAACCATGTGCCTCTTTGGATGATGAAGATCTCACTTCTCTTCCTCTGGTTCTAATATCATTGTCTTCATGTGTTCTGCATTTATTTTCAATCTTTCTCTCCTTCCCTCTTCTCTGTTTCCTTACACTTCAATGACAAGGCATAACCTTTGCTAGGTCTTGTGCAAAAATCTACCCTCACCAATTTCATTAACCTTATATGATCTACCCAACATCCACATTTCAGATTTTTGTTTTATTCTTCTCATAGCCTTTTCCGCCATCTCTTCTCTGCCTTATTTAATATAGATATAATTAAATAACAGTAGTCAACATATGGAAATCATTCTTAGAAATACAGTTGAATAACATGAAAAAAATGTTTATTTGCCTCCACACAAAGCCAAAATATGATACAAGAGAATTTTTTAAAGTGAGGACTCTCACACATGCATTTGGATAGTGGCAAAAATAAAAATTGGTCTGTTCCACTGGATTTTGCCACAGGTGTCATGTTATACCCCTTTTAACTTATCATACAACTCTTTAATCTACCATGCTATTCAAACGCTGGTAAATTTTATACCCCTCTTCCCTGAAGATGAGACAAGCTGGTGGCAAACCATTTTGTGTCAATGAATTTAGAGTTCATGACAGGAACTTTTGGAATTTTACAAGTAATTACTCTTCTCTTTTATATTGATTTGAAAGAATGAAAATGTCCCTGGAACTAGTTTTGAAAATAATCTTAAACTAAATTCAACTGACCATTTTTATTGATATCTTTATTGGGGGAGGAAAAGTGTTGCCAATGTCCCAACTATGTGGCAGGTAGCACTGGGTTATATGGTAACAGCAGCATGCCTATCATCTATATCAGAGTCATTGTATTAAAAATCAACTTCACAGGCACTCAGTTCTGAATTCTGTAATTTCTTTCAGAACTTGCTCAAAATGATTGATATCAATTACCTCCATAAGTTTCCACGACAACAATCTGATATGGCAAAAATAGACAAATTTGGTGTCAAAATAAGAAACCTTTCTGTAAAATTTTCCAACAGGCATTAGTAATGCAACCATGATCATAAATCTTGCAGTAAAAGAGTTAAAGTGTAAATATTGGAAAATAAATATAATTGTATATTTCCAGTAAAGATCAAAGTAACATCATTATCAGAGTCGTTTTGATTTGGAAGCACATTTCAAATCAATGGGATTTCTTATCTTTAACATGGCTGCTCATTTCCAAGCAAGCCCATCTATTCAGGACCACTTGTGTTTCTTCAATACCTACAGAGCCAACTCGTGGTTTATATTGCAACAGGTCTTGCAGTTCAAGTATATGCCATGCCAGGTTTCTCCTAAACTGGCTGCCATCCATATCTAGAGCCCTATCTCTGCCCTGTTCTTAATCCTTTGCTGGGAAGTTGGAGATGAGATGAACTCATACATTTCTCAAGACTATTTGTAAACTCAGGCAGAAATTGAACTCAGCTTGAGCTGCTAACCATTACACCACCTATAGATCAGATTAACATGTAAAAAAATTGGATGTGTAGTTTGTTATATTGTTATCTGCTTGAGTTCTGGTGTTTATTTTGCTGTTATTTCTAAAAATCAGATAGTATGTTTTTCACAATTACTTTTACTTTTTAACAATTAATGTTTAGGTGCATGAACTCAAGTGAAGGTACCAATAATTTAATTCTAAGTAAGTCTAGCCTTTTATTTATTTATATTGTATCCATGTCATTGTGATGTTCTGAATTCTGCATAATTTATTCCAAAAACTGCTCAAAATAAAGTGATTGGTATTAATTACTTCCATTGGTTTCTATGACAACAATATGAATGAAGGTTATGATAAAAAATAGTCAAAATTAGTATCAAAATAATGAGAAACTTTCTTGCAAAATTTCCCAGTAGGTGAAAAATATGAACCAACAAACAGAAGAAATTGAAATTTAACTATAGTTACACATATCATGGCATTATTATTTGGATATAGTAAATTGGGTGATGATAGCAATGATTTCATTGTAAATAAGGCTAGACTTTTATTTTTTTTTTTTTGTTTGTAAAGTTCATAAACGAGACGGAAAAAAATGGGTTTTTTTGCAGGATGATATTTGTCCATTAGCATTTTACTTATTTTTTTTTATCTTAGACATTAAGAATCTGTCCCAGTGTCATTTATGCCTACAATGCAGTTGCTTATCAGGGGACAAACGGACAAAGATATCAAATTACAGTCATCAGAAGTCTGCAATGAGTTGAGCTTCAGAACTTCAAAACAACCTTATCAGCGGAAGTCATATCCAAGGTTTTAGATAAACATACTTTACGTAGATTTTATTTAGTTCCCATGAGCCTTCATTGAAGCGACATTTTTGTCATATATTTTATGAAGAGCAGGTAAAAAGAAAGAAAGAAAAATATTTAACATAGAAAAATAAATAAGCAACAAACTTATCACTATTTGCAAAACATACATATACATACACTGACTGAAGTGTTTATACCTGCATACACACATGCCAAGCTATTGAAATGTTAACACACACACACACACACACACACACACACACACACACAGAAAGAATGACTTCAGCAAGTATCAGTAGTCAGAAAAATATTTTTGGGGATCATTAATCTTTTAATATCACTCCTCACCAGGTGCTCCATAATTGTAGCCTTGTATCAAACAAAGACATATATATATATATATATATATATATATATATATATATATATAAGTACAAGGTTGGTACAGATGGAATAAAATTCTGATAACCAAAAACATTATTCTTAAAAGAGTGCTCAATACAGAGTAGAGCAAATAATATTTATTCAAGATTATAACATATGCATGTTATAACATATGCATGTTATAACATCACTACAAAAATAGCCATTTTACTGAATTACTACACATACAATCTTGATATTATAAGTTGTTATGGTTATGGGAAATTCAATCATTTTGAATGATTTATAATGTTTATGCTCTACAGAATTGTATTGAGCACTGTTTTTTAAAAATAATTTATAAGAACACTGGATTATAAATCTTACTGTTCTTTCTCATTATTTTAATATATATATATATATATATATATATATATATATATATATACATACACAAATAGTAAGAATAAAAGCTAAAAATTAAAATCTAAAATAAACTGAGGGCTCAATGGCAAAGTCATTCATCAGGGTTTAGATGATTAAATTGAACATATTAACAGATACATATTGCTTAAAATATTTTACATAAAAAAAATGTAAAGTTTTTTTATGCAAGCTAATCTGAAATTGTTTATGTGTATTACATAATTTTCCCATTATAAAAAGGAAAATATATCTCAGTACTTGGCCAAGAGGTTAGAACCTTAGTGCTCAAACCACGAGACCTGGGTTTGATTCTTACCATCGTTGATTTGGCAAGGAGGTGATTTGATATTGGTGTGGGGTGACAATCCAAGGATGCAGCACAGTTGAGAAGTGCCTAGAAACCATACCACATATTGCTCCAAACCTTGAGATAAAATTAGGTAAACAAAACTGTTCAGAAGCCATCAGTGGTTATGCTAGCATAAAGTCACAAGTCATTGTGACCAAGAATTTGAGCATACTGGTCTTATTCAAAACTGTTGATCATACAAGATTATGTACTCTCTCCCAGAATCTCTAAGGTTTGCTCTATATATTAGCTGTATAAACCACAAGTTGGCTCTGGTGTGTTGAAGCAGCACAAATGTGCCTGAGCAGGCATCTACAACATGGATTAGCTAGCCACTCTAGTAGATGGGCATACTTTGAAGCAAACAACCATTATATAATGAAAACATACACATGTGCAAAGATATACAGATATTTAAGAAAATCTGTACATGCATGTATATTAAGATATATGAGCACATATGACACTATCTATGGCAAGATCAAAAAAAAAAAAGAAAAAAAGAAAAAAAAACAAACCTTACAAGCCATTTGAAACTCATCAGATATGAACTCAGTTTGTCAAATGACCTCAAACTCTGAAATTTTCTCTTTGTGCTTCCTATTTAATACCTTCCCCACAAGTCCCAGCATGCTTTGCAGCTGTTAGCCATCCACAACAGATGGGCATCTTGTCGTTATCAGAATTTGTTATGAAACGAGTCTCCCTCACTCCAATTGATTAAACATTAAGGAGAGTAAGGAACAGAAAAATGGTCCAATTTGAAATCTTGATCAGCAAATAGAAGAGAGATGATATTTTTTTTCTCAGAAAAGCACCAACAAAGAATTCTACGGCTTTAAATTAGATATTAACAGAAATGTAAAAATAGCATGAATTTATGTACAAGTAAATATGTATGTATGGGTTGGAATATATATACAAGTGCACCCCAGAATATTGATGCATGGAATTTTTCATATTATAATCATGATGCTTCAAATTTTGAATTTTTGATTACTAGACCATAATAATCATACTACAGAGAAAATTATTTGAAAAATAAGGGAGTCATACCAAATAAGCACTGGAAGAAGATAGGAAGAAATAAATTAACCATACCAGCACTTGTATTTGGTACACAAGAGTATATTATGTACAATTGTATATGTGTTTTATTCTTCAGACAAGAGCAAATATTAATTACTTAACAAAATAGAAAATGTATATTACATATATATAGTAATAAAGCAAAAAAAAAAAAAAGATAAAAAAATGAAAATACAAAGAATTATATGAACAAATGAAGAAATACATTTATCAAATTAATTTTCATTATTATTAATATAAACATTAGAAAATTATTAAAAATGTTTTTCTCATGTTTAGCTCTATATAGCTTTGCCCAGAGTAGGAAATTCAAGTGGACTTAGCATAATGATAAGAGGAAAATAGATGTCTTGCTGAAAATGTTGTTCCTATAGAAATTTTCATAGAGGTAAAAACACTTCTATGACAATTTTACTTTTCTCTGTTCAAAGGATGAATTAGGTGAGTGATATAAAAAGTAAAAGAACAAAAGATTAAAAGTTTATACACACATAAATTATGCTCTATATTATATTATTGCTGTTTAGCATTTTGTAAACATACTTTACATTTTCTAACAGGTCATCGTCTCCTTGGGATTTAAACCTAGGGATCATGGTTGGAATGCGAATGTTCTAACCATTCACCCATGCATCTGTATATGTACTACTAGTTTACCAAAGACACTTTTTTTGCCTAGGCAACCAGTCAATCCCCAATGCAGACGCCTGCTCAGGCACAGAGCCAACATGTGGCTTATACAGCAACTATGCTAAGTGGACATTAGTTTTGGTGGGGAGAGTGCATAATCTGACCAATACACTCAAACCCTCAGTCACAATGACTTGTGACTATATATCATACACACCTATATTTGAGAGAACTCTTTGAAAATAATGCCACTTTTTTATTTTCATGTAAACAACAGATACAGCAAATGCAATAATAATATTGGATGGAACAACTTTTTGACTACTAAACAATATTTTCTCACATAGTCACCAGCACATTTACACTAGTAAATGAACAGTAGCTTGCATGTTACACCAATAGCTCATACAAATGGTGGTGAAACATTTTTATATACATTGCTGTCGACAATGCTGAAAAACATTACTATTTAACTATATCCATATCCATTGTTTGGTCGCTGTAAGCATTTAGTAAGCATCAGTAAATGCCAATGGACACAATTTTTCTCTGCTTCATATGCACTTTCATGTCAGATACTATTTGGTCAAAATGCTATTTATGACAAGGCAAAAAAAAAAAAAAAAATGGGTTATTGGTAGAAAGGTTCAACCTCTACTGCCATGTAACTAATATCCATCTCAGACATAATGAGCCAACATAATAGGAGACATTGAATAATCCTCATATAACACCTATTGATATAAGTAAAATTATATAATTTAATGCATGTCAGAGTGAGCAGAATTGTATCAGTAAGAGTGCTCAATCAATATTTCAAGTAATTGTTATCAATAAATAAGAAAGTTCATGATACTTATCTAAACCAAGTAAAAGTTTTGCGATGTTAATGGTCTTCAGTGTCATGGTAAGAATATTTTTATCTGGACCCTGAAGAATGTTAAAAACTTTATAGTCAATTTGGTTAAGTGTTGTGAACTTATATATATATATGAGACTTACATGCAAAGAAATTATATATATATATATATATATATATATATATATATAAGACTTACATGCAAAGAAATATATATATATATATAAGACTTACATGCAAAGAAATATATATATATATATATATATATATATATATATAGATGAGACTTACATGCAAAGAAATAGATATGTGTGTATATATATATATATATATATATGAGACTTACATGCAAAGAAAAATATATATATATATGAGACTTACATGCAAAGATATATATATATATATATATATGAGACTTACATGCAAAGAAATATATATATATATATATATATATATGAGACTTACATGCAAAGAAATATATATATATATATGAGACTTACATGCAAATATATATATATATATATATATATATATATATGAGACTTACATGCAAAGAAATATATATATATATATATATATATGAGACTTACATGCAAAGAAATATATATATATATATATATATATATATATATGGATGCAAGAAGTTTGCAGGAAAAGAAATACCTCCTGGCACACTTGGCTCTAGATTAAGAAATTTCCTGCATTTGTATTAAAGGACTAGCAATTGAACACATGATGTTTGCTCTTCTATCTGAAGAGTCCAGTGGACAAAACTTTAGTAGAGTGAGTGAATATTGTTTGCTTAATTTTTTTTACTGTGAGTTTATTGCAGTGCTGCTTTTAAGCATTGAGCACCATTTTAAACTGTAGTTTTTTTTTTCCAAAGTGTGGTTTGCAACATTTCTATAAATCAATTATGTATGTGTGTGTGTGATTTAGAATTCCTGAAAATCCAAATCTTTAAACCAGACAATTTTTATTACGGGGTATTTAGTCATGCAAGAGCTGACAAAAGAACAATCATGTTCACATATTTGAAATTGAAAATCTCTAAATGCCAGCATCTGCTTGCTATGCTTCTCCTTCAAGTAAACAAAGAATGCATCTGATAATATTATTCTCTTTAAACAAACAGAAAAAACAAAAAAAATAACACAAGTCAGTTGGCCCAAGATTATAAAATCCATACAATGTGAGTAAGGGAAGGTTTCATTATCCTGGTGATTACATTGTAATCAAAGTTAATTGCAAGTTGAGCAAACAATTTAGCCCCACTTGCAATAAGAGATGAGCAAGAAAGAAATGACTGACTCAACTGTAGTCAAAATATTTGTACTGACTTTTCTGAGAAGGTTTTGAGTCAGGAGCAATCAGCTAAGAGGAATTAATTTTGGGTGGAGCCTAGGGTGGGAAAAACAGAGAGAACAAATCTTTTCACCTGCTTGTGTTATTTGAAACATCCTGTTTCCTTTTTTTTATCAGTGGATGATGGTGAGGAAGATGGAGAGAAAGAAGTTTGTGTCTTATAAAAGTCAGAACTGATATGGGTGGATGAAGAGCCGAGGGTGAAAGTGAATAAGATAAATTCGATGGAAATCAATAAGGACACAGATAAGTAAAGATAAACAGTAAAGAGGGTTGGTGGAGGGTGGCAAAAGAGAGGGAATAAAAACAATGAATAAAGAAAGAAAGAAGAAGAAAAAGAAAGAAACACTGAAGCAGGTAAAGTGGAGAGTGAAGAAAGACAATTCAAGTGGAATATTAGAAAGAGCAGAAGAAAAGTATAAAAAATGGCCGAAAAGGAAAAGAGACAGGTAGATGCACAGTGAAAACACACACACACACAGATAGGCATACATACACATAAAAACAGAAAGAGTAAGAGAGACAGATAGACATGGGAGATAAGGAAAGAGAGAGAGACAGACAGACAAACAGGCACAGGAGATAAGGAAAGAGAGACAGACATGCACATAAAACAGAGATAAAGTAAGAGAAATGGACAGATACATACAGAGATAAGGAAAGAAAGAGAGATATATACACAGATAACAGGTGGGTCTGTGGGGGAGAGATTGAGACAAAAGGTAAGAAATAACAGAAAAACAAAAAGTAGAATAAGTCCCAGTGAAGATAGATAAGTGAAATAAAATTAGAAAACAGACTAAGAAAGGGGAAGCTGGGGAGGGGAAAAATATTTAATGGAAAACAATCAGTAGAAGAGTGGAAGGAAAACACTAATAATGAGGGAAAAAGGGGGTGGTGGTAGGGAGTTACACACAAAATAAGATGAAATAGGAGGACAGTGTGTTGGCATTTTAAGGCTAGAAATGATTCTTCATATCATTAAAAAAAAGTAATAATTAAAAAGTTCTTGCACAAGCCAACACTTAAGTGAGGGCATGAAACATTTGAAGTATATGACAAATCTAATGACAGTAACAGGAAAAATAATGACAAGCAGAATCAAATGGTAAAAGATAAAGGCAGGTGATTCATGTTTTTCTTATCAAATTTCAAACAGAAGTCACTGAGCATGACAGAAACAAAAACAACCAATCAACAGGCAGATGAAAGAAAAAATGTTGCAATGATCAACTGGTGATGTAATCAGCTGGGAATAGAATTTATTATTCTCCTATTTTGTTTCAATTTTTCTTTTCTTTCTTTGACAATAAAATCTGCCAAACATTAAAGGAGTTTTAAAATTCTGAGAAATTATATTGCATTTCTAAGTCATTTTTCATTGAAAGTGAAACTTCAAGTCTATTCTTGGACCAAATGCTGGTTAAATGAAACCTTTTTATTCAAGACTTAAAGGTCAACAAAGGAAGTTTTACAAATGCACATACAATGAAAAGATTAAATTTTTATATGATGATATTTAAACTTTTCAAATATTAGAATCCAAAGGTTGAATATTCATTCAAAACATTCTACTTTTGCATTGCAGGTAATTGTCTGATTTTTATGAAGCATATCTTGCATAAAAGCCAATATCTTGCTAAAGCAGGGATCCTCAAAATGGTTGATATTGACCTCTAGAGGTTGGTGGGACAATCCAGGGGAGTTGATAAATACTTGAAGTGTCAAAAGGATGATCAATTACCTTGGGTAACAAATGGGGTTGATAAATTCTCCAATTTCCAACCAAACATTAATGCCCTTGCCACTGCTCATCTCCTTCCCATTAATGATGTCCACTAATTCATTAAAAAGGCATATTATTTTTAATGTGTTTATTATTAATTATTTATGAAGTTTTTTCTTATCATTATTTTTCTTGTATATGCCTGGGGTTATCAATGAAGGATCAAGAATTCTTTGAAATGGGTCAATAGCCTAAAATATTTAGGGTCACATGCTAAAGTAAGCATATATAATACTAGTAAATTAAACTTCAAAATTGCTGAATTTTTATG
This sequence comes from Acanthosepion lycidas, assembly GCA_963932145.1. Classification (NCBI taxonomy): domain Eukaryota; kingdom Metazoa; phylum Mollusca; class Cephalopoda; order Sepiida; family Sepiidae; genus Acanthosepion; species Acanthosepion lycidas. The sequence goes on from OZ010578.1 coordinate 80,512,085, forward strand.
AGCATGGAAGATTTGAATGAAAGATGTTAATTGGCAAGAGAAATAATCAAAGGACTTTATATTAAAAATAAGACACAAGGCATTTTTTTTTAAATTCAATATAGTAATGTAAATGAAACAAGGCATAAATAATCTTGTCATTTTTTTTTTATTGGTGCTAAGCTAATTTTTTTTATAAGCAATTGGCACTGATCATTTTTGAGAATGTTTTCAAATAGCATTATTTATTCATTTATTTAAATTCTATTTTTAAATAACAGAAATTATCAGACAATTATTAAAAAAAAAATGGGCAAATATTAAAACCCCAAATGTTACTAGACACTTAATAAGTAACTGTATAAGGCACTTAATTTTATTAAATATCATGTAGTGTTTAATTTAAAATTATTTTACTATCTGCAAACACACACACTACAAAATTGAGTGTTTTCAACAGTCCAAGAATATTTATAATAATAATGAAGACTTAAAATTAAAAATAGTATCTATAAAACTGAAATTGAAAATTGTTGTAAAATAATAGAAATATGAATAATGATAAACATTATTATTATTTCTATTTTTTTTACAGTAATTTTATGAGATTTTTTGATGAACTACAAATGACTAAACTTTTTAATCCATACATACACACACAAATATTAACATGTGTATAAACCTTCAATATGGAATGATTTTTAAATGTATTAAATTCAGTATGAAGGGCTTGTGAGATTAGCCTGTTTTCTATTGCAAAGGTTTTCATGAAAAGAAGCCACACTTTTTTCTGACTGATCTATCTTGGTTATAATACCCACAGATTGCTTCATAGAATCTTTTTAAAACACATCTACATTACAAATGGTCAAAACAACAAATATGTTTTTTAATGCATCCATACATCAATATTCCATTTTTTAATCTTTGTTCTTGCAAACTACTTTATTCAGCCCACATTCAAAATGTTAAAATTAAAGGTCATAGTGCAAGTTTTTCCTTTTTTTTCACTCTTACTTTTGATGAATCTGTTTCTTGTATTTCTAAAGCTAAATAATGATCATCACATTTCAAAGCAATATTGAAATGAAGAGTTTAGAAAATATCAAACTGAGAATTTATTTCAATTACAGCAAATATCTTATTGATTAGTGTAGACAGTTTGATCTGTTTCCAAAATTTACACACTGCTTTATTTGTGTTTCTGTAATGCTATTCCCAGTTTGTTGATGGTGCAATCTCAAGCTGCTATTTTTTTTATTATTTCATCCTAAGCAAGGCAATAAAGCCATTAAGATGTGAGAGAATGAGAAAAAGAAAACATTATTAAAGAGAGAACAATAAAATAACAGGAATTAAGATAAATGATAGCGATTGACCTTGCATTTAAATTTGTGAAGATCAAAGTTGACTGGAAAGCAAGAAGCCAGAAGAAAGTTCCACAAGCAAGAGAAGAAACTATTAGTATGGAACTTATGGTTATATCTAACCTTTCCAACTGTAAAATGAGGAGATATTGCTGCCAGTCTAGTACTGTGCTTAAATTCATAAAGTCTAGGTACCATAGAAGAAACTTCAGAGCAATTGCCATGAAAATATTTACAGAAAAAGCATGGGGAAGCTATGTTAAAGCAGTGGGGAACTGAGTGAAGCCAAAATGCCTAGTCAGGACCAATAACATTCTTCTTTGCATTTTATTAAGAATCTATAAATACATAACAAAAGCACCAGATCAGATCTAGCAAAAATATCCAATAAAACTTGCATAAAAACTCAGTTCAATCATATTTTTATCTAGAATTTATCCATATAAATATTAGTTTTTACATAACATTTATCCTTAAAATATGGTGACTTTCAAAGAAGGCAGGGTTAGAATTGTACAGTTTTAACTTTTAATACCGATTCTAAAATTCATTTTATTCTGACAGAGTGTATTGTAAATTCTTTAATCAAAAAAGATAAAACACATCTACAGCTACATATATATTAAAAAATTCTGACGATGATAGTTTTACTTGAACTGCAAGATTTTTTCTAAACAATGATTGTCAGAATACATACCTGGAAAAAATAAAAATAAAAAAGATAAATACTCTAATTATATATAAGTTTTCTGTGATGCTGTCTTCATGCTTTTCTTTTTGTTTTAAGAGAATGGATATTTGGGGAGCAAAATCAGGAAAACATAGAAAAGGAAACATTTAAGGAGTCAATGTTAATAAATTTTTGAATCAAAGCTTTAATTGAAAAAAAAACAAAAAAAAACAAAAAGAAACAAAAAAAACATGAAACATTGTAAGATTTTTTGTATGCAGAATTCAACAGTTTTTAAATGGCTGGATATTTAATTCTTAAGAGGTACTTCAAAGCTGTAAAGCAAGGGAAAATGTATGAGATGTTAGGTTCTTTGTTGCAGTTAATTATTGCAATTTCAGATTAAAAATTAATTACCAAATTCTAAAATCCCTTTTTTTCAGTCATTTAGGCTTTCCATTTCAATATAATAAAAAATACTGGTTTATATATATATATATATATATATATATATATATATATATATATATAGTCACTCATTTCCAAGTTTGGCTCATGCTTTCATATTAGCATAAAACTCTATTGATCAAATTTCTGAGTTGAAAAAGTATTTTTATCAAGATATTAGAAACGTATTGGATAACTACAAAAATTTACTGGATGCAACATGTACAAGGCCAAAGGACATATCAGCTAAAGTAATATAATCAAAACAACAAAGATGAGGATACTTGTTTGAATAAATTGAAAAATAATAAAAATACTTGAGCTGAAAACATTAGAAAACTAATTTTTTTCCAATGAAAGCAAAATTTTTAAAATATCAAATAAAAAATTTAAATAAACATCAAACAGAAATTTTCAAAGAGTTTCATTTAATATTGAAATTTTAAATTTTATTTAAAACAAATAAGTTAAAATGCAGAATAAAAATCAATTCAACTTAAACAGTTTTTAAATGGCTGGATATTTAATTCTTAAGAGGTACTTCAAAGCTGTAAAGCAAGGGAAAATGTATGAGATGTTAGGTTCTTTGTTGCAGTTAATTATTGCAATTTCAGATTAAAAATTAATTACCAAATTCTAAAATCCTCTTTTTTTCTAATATTCATTCCAAAAAATAAAATATGCAACATCTTGGTTACATTAATCTGCCATTATTCTCATAACCCAAGTAGAAATTGTTTGAAAAACCTAATCTTTATGACTGGGGAAATAAACTTGAAATAAAAATTAAAAAAAAAAATGACTTGTTACCTAAAAGAGGTCTTTAGTCAATTTAAACGAGTAATAAAGTAAAAAGCACTTCAAGAGTTTCCATCAACAAGAGATAGATTAAATATAAAGTAACAATTAAAAGGGAAATATTGAAAAAAAAAAAAAAAAAGAATGAAAAAACACGATAAGGAAAAGGACGTAAAAAAAAAACAATAGAAAGAGGACGAAAAAACAATGAAAAAAAGGAAGAGAAAACAATGAAAAAAGGAAAAGAAAACAATGAAAAAACAATGAAAAAAACAGAAAAGATGAAAGAAATGAAAGAAAAAAAAGAAATGAAGGAGAAAAAATGAAAGAAACAAAGGATAATGAAAAATAAAATTTAAAAAAGGATAAATGTAAAAGAATAAAAGAGAATATAGAGACAAGATTTGTTGCAAGAGAGAAAAAAATGAGGATGAATTACTATTTAACAGCTAATCAAAGTAATTAACCGGTATTTATATATTTCTCAAAATCTATTAGAAAAAAAAAAAAAAAAAAAAAGAAAAAATGTAATAAGGATAATTTGATAATTGTTTGCTTAAAAAAAAAAAAAAAAAAAAAAAAAAAACAGAAAGAAAGAACAGAAAGAAAGAAAGAAAGAACAGAAAGAAAGAAAGAACAGAAAGAAAGAACAGAAAGAAAGAAAGAAAGAACAGAAAGAAAGAACAGAAAGAACAGAAAGAAAGAAAGAAAGAACAGAAAGAAAGAAAGAAAGAACAGAAAGAAAGAAAGAAAGAAAGAACAGAAAGAAAGAACAGAAAGAAAGAACAGAAAGAAAGAACAGAAAGAAAGAAAGAAAGAACAGAAAGAAAGAACAGAAAGAAAGAAAGAAAGAACAGAAAGAAAGAACAGAAAGAAAGAACAGAAAGAAAGAACAGAAAGAAAGAACAGAAAGAAAGAAAGAACAGAAAGAAAGAAAGAAAGAACAGAAAGAAAGAAAGAACAGAACAGAAAGAACAGAACAGAAAGAACAGAAAGAAAGAACAGAAAGAAAGAAAGAACAGAAAGAAAGAACAGAAAGAAAGAACAGAAAGAAAGAACAGAAAGAAAGAACAGAAAGAAAGAACAGAAAGAAAGAACAGAAAGAAAGAACAGAAAGAAAGAACAGAAAGAAAGAAAGAAAGAACAGAAAGAAAGAACAGAAAGAAAGAAAGAAAGAACAGAAAGAAAGAAAGAAAGAACAGAAAGAAAGAAAGAAAGAACAGAAAGAAAGAAAGAAAGAACAGAAAGAACAGAAAGAAAGAACAGAAAGAAAGAACAGAAAGAAAGAACAGAAAGAAAGAAAGAAAGAAAGAACAGAAAAAAAAAAAAAAAAAAAAAAGAAAAAATGTAATAAGGATAATTTGATAATTGTTTGCTTAAAAAAAAAAAAAAAAAAAAAAAAACAGAAAGAAAGAACAGAAAGAAAGAAAGAACAGAAAGAAAGAAAGAACAGAAAGAAAGAAAGAACAGAAAGAAAGAACAGAAAGAACAGAAAGAAAGAACAGAAAGAAAGAACAGAAAGAAAGAACAGAAAGAAAGAACAGAAAGAAAGAAAGAACAGAAAGAAAGAAAGAACAGAAAGAAAGAAAGAACAGAAAGAAAGAAAGAACAGAAAGAAAGAAAGAAAGAACAGAAAGAAAGAAAGAACAGAAAGAAAGAAAGAAAGAACAGAAAGAAAGAAAGAACAGAAAGAAAGAAAGAAAGAACAGAAAGAAAGAAAGAACAGAAAGAAAGAAAGAAAGAAAGAACAGAAAGAAAGAACAGAAAGAAAGAACAGAAAGAAAGAACAGAAAGAAAGAACAGAAAGAAAGAACAGAAAGAAAGAACAGAAAGAAAGAACAGAAAGAAAGAACAGAAAGAAAGAACAGAAAGAAAGAACAGAAAGAAAGAACAGAAAGAAAGAACAGAAAGAAAGAACAGAAAGAAAGAAAGAAAGAAAGCAAGAAAGAAAGAAAGAACAGAAAGAAAGAAAGAAAGAAAGAACAGAAAGAAAGAAAGAACAGAAAGAAAGAAAGAACAGAAAGAAAGAAAGAACAGAAAGAAAGAAAGAACAGAAAGAAAGAAAGAAAGAACAGAAAGAAAGAACAGAAAGAACAGAAAGAACAGAAAGAAAGAAAGAACAGAAAGAACAGAAAGAAAGAAAGAACAGAAAGAACAGAAAGAAAGAAAGAACAGAAAGAAAGAAAAGAAAGAAAGAACAGAAAGAAAGAAAGAACAGAAAGAAAGAACAGAAAGAAAGAACAGAAAGAAAGAACAGAAAGAAAGAACAGAAAGAAAGAACAGAAAGAAAGAACAGAAAGAAAGAACAGAAAGAAAGAACAGAAAGAAAGAACAGAAAGAAAGAACAGAAAGAACAGAAAGAAAGAACAGAAAGAAAGAAAGAAAGAACAGAAAGAAAGAACAGAAAGAAAGAAAGAAAGAACAGAAAGAAAGAAAGAAAGAACAGAAAGAAAGAAAGAAAGAACAGAAAGAACAGAAAGAAAGAACAGAAAGAAAGAACAGAAAGAAAGAACAGAAAGAAAGAAAGAAAGAAAGAACAGAAAAAAAAAAAAAAAAAAAAAAGAAAAAATGTAATAAGGATAATTTGATAATTGTTTGCTTAAAAAAAAAAAAAAAAAAAAAAAAACAGAAAGAAAGAACAGAAAGAAAGAAAGAACAGAAAGAAAGAAAGAACAGAAAGAAAGAAAGAACAGAAAGAAAGAAAGAAAGAACAGAAAGAAAGAACAGAAAGAAAGAACAGAAAGAAAGAACAGAAAGAAAGAAAGAACAGAAAGAAAGAAAGAACAGAAAGAAAGAAAGAACAGAAAGAAAGAAAGAAAGAACAGAAAGAAAGAAAGAAAGAACAGAAAGAAAGAAAGAACAGAAAGAAAGAAAGAAAGAAAGAACAGAAAGAAAGAACAGAAAGAAAGAAAGAAAGAAAGAACAGAAAGAAAGAAAGAAAGAACAGAAAGAAAGAAAGAACAGAAAGAAAGAAAGAAAGAAAGAACAGAAAGAAAGAACAGAAAGAAAGAACAGAAAGAAAGAACAGAAAGAAAGAACAGAAAGAAAGAACAGAAAGAAAGAACAGAAAGAAAGAACAGAAAGAAAGAACAGAAAGAAAGAACAGAAAGAAAGAACAGAAAGAAAGAACAGAAAGAAAGAACAGAAAGAAAGAACAGAAAGAAAGAACAGAAAGAAAGAAAGAAAGAAAGCAAGAAAGAAAGAAAGAACAGAAAGAAAGAAAGAAAGAAAGAACAGAAAGAAAGAAAGAACAGAAAGAAAGAAAGAACAGAAAGAAAGAAAGAACAGAAAGAAAGAAAGAACAGAAAGAAAGAAAGAACAGAAAGAAAGAAAGAAAGAACAGAAAGAAAGAACAGAAAGAACAGAAAGAACAGAAAGAAAGAAAGAACAGAAAGAACAGAAAGAAAGAAAGAACAGAAAGAACAGAAAGAAAGAAAGAACAGAAAGAAAGAAAAGAAAGAAAGAACAGAAAGAAAGAAAGAACAGAAAGAAAGAACAGAAAGAAAGAACAGAAAGAAAGAACAGAAAGAAAGAACAGAAAGAAAGAACAGAAAGAAAGAACAGAAAGAAAGAAAGAAAGAACAGAAAGAAAGAACAGAAAGAAAGAAAGAAAGAACAGAAAGAAAGAAAGAAAGAACAGAAAGAAAGAAAGAAAGAACAGAAAGAACAGAAAGAAAGAACAGAAAGAAAGAACAGAAAGAAAGAACAGAAAGAAAGAACAGAAAAAAAAAAAAAAAAAAAAAAGAAAAAATGTAATAAGGATAATTTGATAATTGTTTGCTTAAAAAAAAAAAAAAAAAAAAAAAAAACAGAAAGAAAGAACAGAAAGAAAGAAAGAACAGAAAGAAAGAAAGAACAGAAAGAAAGAAAGAAAGAACAGAAAGAAAGAACAGAAAGAAAGAACAGAAAGAAAGAAAGAACAGAAAGAAAGAAAGAACAGAAAGAAAGAAAGAAAGAACAGAAAGAAAGAAAGAAAGAACAGAAAGAAAGAAAGAACAGAAAGAAAGAAAGAAAGAAAGAACAGAAAGAAAGAAAGAAAGAACAGAAAGAAAGAAAGAACAGAAAGAAAGAAAGAAAGAACAGAAAGAAAGAAAGAACAGAAAGAAAGAAAGAAAGAAAGAACAGAAAGAAAGAAAGAACAGAAAGAAAGAACAGAAAGAAAGAACAGAAAGAAAGAACAGAAAGAAAGAACAGAAAGAAAGAACAGAAAGAAAGAACAGAAAGAAAGAACAGAAAGAACAGAAAGAAAGAACAGAAAGAACAGAAAGAACAGAAAGAAAGAAAGAACAGAAAGAACAGAAAGAAAGAACAGAAAGAAAGAACAGAAAGAACAGAAAGAACAGAAAGAAAGAAAGAACAGAAAGAACAGAAAGAAAGAAAGAACAGAAAGAACAGAAAGAAAGAAAGAACAGAAAGAAAGAAAAGAAAGAAAGAACAGAAAGAAAGAAAGAACAGAAAGAAAGAAAGAACAGAAAGAAAGAACAGAAAGAAAGAACAGAAAGAAAGAAAGAACAGAAAGAAAGAAAGAACAGAAAGAAAGAAAGAACAGAAAGAAAGAAAGAACAGAAAGAAAGAAAGAACAGAAAGAAAGAAAGAAAGAACAGAAAGAAAGAAAGAAAGAACAGAAAGAAAGAAAGAAAGAACAGAAAGAAAGAAAGAAAGAACAGAAAGAAAGAAAGAAAGAACAGAAAGAAAGAACAGAAAGAAAGAACAGAAAGAAAGAACAGAAAGAAAGAAAGAAAGAACAGAAAGAAAGAAAGAAAGAAAGAACAGAAAGAAAGAAAGAAAGAAAGAAAGAACAGAAAGAAAGAAAGAAAGAAAGAAAGAACAGAAAGAACAGAAAGAAAGAAAGAACAGAAAGAAAGAAAGAACAGAAAGAAAGAAAGAACAGAAAGAAAGAAAGAACAGAAAGAAAGAACAGAAAGAAAGAAAGAACAGAAAGAAAGAAAGAACAGAAAGAAAGAAAGAAAGAAAAGAAAGAAAGAAAGAAAGAAAGAAAGAAAGAAAGAACAGAAAGAAAGAACAGAAAGAAAGAACAGAAAGAAAGAACAGAAAGAAAGAACAGAAAGAAAGAACAGAAAGAAAGAACAGAAAGAAAGAACAGAAAGAAAGAACAGAAAGAAAGAACAGAAAGAAAGAACAGAAAGAAAGAACAGAAAGAAAGAACAGAAAGAACAGAAAGAAAGAACAGAAAGAACAGAAAGAACAGAAAGAACAGAAAGAACAGAAAGAAAGAACAGAAAGAAAGAACAGAAAGAACAGAAAGAAAGAACAGAAAGAAAGAAAGAAAGAACAGAAAGAAAGAAAGAACAGAAAGAAAGAAAGAAAGAAAGAATTTTACCTAACAACCTAATTATTCCATAACCGTCTACCTTGAATGCCTCTTGGATTTTGTATTAGATGAACAATAGTATTATATATATATTGTAGATGTTTTATGTTATTCTGCAGAAAGCACAGACAGACAAAGCAGCCATTTCATTACTGGCCAAAACATTAAGAAAAATATTAAACGAAAAAGTCTTCATTTTTAAAAAAAAAAAAAAAATTATTAATTTGTTCAAATTCGCTATTCTCTAAGATCAAATTTAGAAAGCAGCTCTATAAAATCAAGAGAGTGGAAAATAGGATTTATAAAAAAATAAAGTTAAATCATTTTCATTTCAATCACATCCATTTTTTTAAAGATTAAATAATTGATTGGATGTGAAGAGGGGAAACCTTCATTAAATAATTGGTAAACCTCAAAAATCTTCTGGCAAACTGAAGTTGACACACACAAAAATCTGGGGGCAACTTATCTTTGCACCTGACAAGCTAAGATTATTATATTTGAGTTACATTACCAAGAAATAAAATGGTGCTTAGACATTTTTCTTTAACTCTTGAGAATGTCATAAAAAGAATAATAAAAAATAAGAGCAGAAGAGGAGAGGGAGGGAAAATAAAAGCAGATAAAAATTTTGGTTCCTACATTTATGATTTACTAGCTGGACTCACAGAAATTTCATAGGTGTCTACGACTAAGGTTATCTCATGTGTTTGCTCTTCTCTTACCCATGTACCTACTGTATCATCTCATTTTCTCCCTTGTCCTTTCAAATCTTTGTTAGCTATCCATTTTTTTTATCTAATTGCTGCACAAGCATAATTTAGTTTCTGTCAGAATTTTTTAGATTAGGAATTATCGTTATATACCTTCACATATGGGCTACTACATTCATCATGGTTGTTATACATATATAACGTTTAAACTGTCATACACTCTGGCCCTCTTTAGGCGTCCGTCATACATGCCGACCCTCTTTAGGCATCTGTCTTACTCAGTAACCTCCATGGAATTTTGAATCAAAGTTTTTATTCAATCTATAGTAGAGTTTTATCATGCTACTTTCCAGACTATGGGGTGATAACTCATATTATTTAAGACAAATCTGGTGCCTTGGCAGTTGTGAGTTCAATTTCTGGGTCAAGTAGCGTGAAAAAAATCACTCTGATTTAATGGAAGAAATAATTAAGCAAAATAAACCAAGTTCTATTAAATTATATGAGTTATCTCCCATAAGGATGGAAAGTAGAATACAAAGAATCTACCCTCGTGGAGTGAATAAACTTAAATTTAACAACCATGATTAGTATGCCAGTTGAAATGAAAAGCTTTGTAGATTTTCATATGTGAAAAAAGAATGTACTAATATTTTTACATATATACTTTCTTTGGTTCTATCTTTCTATTAAGAATTTTAATATATTCTAATTTTCACACCTTTCTCCTTTTACCTATCTTTCAATCTTTCATCGTCTCTCAATATCCACCCAGTGTGTGTGTGTGTGTGTGTGAGATCTTCCTCCATTTCTGGATATATTTTTTCTTTCATCTGGTTTTTTAATTTTGTTTTGGCTTTTTCTTACCTCCTACCTTTTCTGCTTCATACACTCTTTCTTACCTTCCTTCTCTCCTTTTTCCACCAATTCCTTCCCATTTAATCTTATTATGTAGGTTTCTCAGCCATAAATCCTAAGTGATTCCAGCTCAGAAAAGGCAGGGATCAGGCAGATACTGTACACTGATCCAAGGTATAAAAGTATAACAGCTATATATACCAATAAGCATATTAATAATAATAATATAGATTCTAAAGTCTAACAATTATGTATCTACCAAGAGAATGTAGAGATTAACCCAAACTGCCCATACTAAGAGCATCAATTGGAAAGACCCATTAGAGGAAGGGTAAACACTGTAGTATCAAAAGAGCAGCCGTGGCCTTAACTAGTGGTAAAACATGTAGGGGAATAAGTTGGGAGACCCTAAAAAAACAAAAAAAAAAACAAAAAAAAACTTAGTTACTCAGTACAAGTAATCCATATCTCTATTTGATATGACATTTCCTCTGGCCACTTTCTTAAAGTAGGTTATCCCCCAAAAAAAAACTTTGTTGCGCACATAATAGTGTACAATGACCTTACTATAGGTGGTTGTAGTTTAGTTATTATAATGCTTTTGGGGTTTCTTTTAAATGTTTTATATATGCTTATATGCACATGGACAAGACTTTGTTAATCTCTAATAAAATCAGGACATACATCTCTTTATACAAGGAATTACAGAAATGAGGAAATATTTTTATCCCTATAAATTTACTGCTATACTTGTTTTGCTTTCATAATTTCTTTAAACACATTATTTCCTTTTAGCTTCTGAAAACTCCCTTCCCAACCAAGTGTATATCATTTATAATAGAGTCACAACAATATTTTAGCATTTTTCTTTTTAAATAGTAATTTTCATGATGTTATTAGTGAGAGAAGCTGAAAGTGATGATCAATAATGAAAGAGGTCATGTTTTGAGAGACTTTATTATAACTGTTGCTAGAAAGGTTGCTAGATTTTCCAAACAGATGCTCTGTTTAAATTTTAATTCAATTTGTAATATATTTTAGTATATATGTGTGTGTCAGTAATATTATTTTACCTTAATTTATATATATATATATATATATATATATATATATATTTCTTACTTCAAACTATTTTTAGCAGACATCCATATTTAAGTAAATGCCTCATTTTTTTTAAAATACTGTGTATTACATCTACCAGCCTGTGAACTTGAGAAAACTTAATGAAGAAAATGTTCTCTCCAGCAGGGTTTAAACCGGAGTCTCCCTTTGTAAGAGAAACCACTGCCATCAGGTGGTTTCTCCTACAAAGAGGGATGTTTGTTCAAAACTTGCTAGAGAGTACATTTAATTTTTCTTTAGTGAACAGGCTGGGCATCTACTCACACAAGTGTCCCCTAAAAATAACCTTTGTGATAAAAAAAAATGTTGGATTTGAAATAAATCCATTAATTCTTTAAAAATTTATATAATTAGAAATAATTTGAATTTAAACTTAAACACGGTGTCCTGTATTCCTATTTGGCAAATCTAGCAACCCCAGTTGTCAGTCATTGAGCTAAATTCAGCTTTTATTTTTAAGGGTTTATTTTAATAGAGAAGGCGAGAGAGAGAGAGAGAGAAAAAAAAAAGAGAACTCGTGAAATCAAGTTATATCACAAATGATTTACACATCTGGTGTAATTTTACACACTGACAAAGAGGGGTAAGAGTTATAGAGAAGTGGAGACGATGCTAGGATGTGATCTTTAGACTCTAATGTCTATCAAGAATGCAGAAACGAGAAGGGTGTTTAAGATTCTAATTGTAAAAGAGGAGGTAAAAAAAATATTGAAAAAGAAATTGATAGTTTTAAAATGAAAGAAAAAAAACTATCTCATGTCAAATCAAAACCACTCTGAGATTTTTAGCAGGCCCCACTCTTTTAAGATGTCTTGTTAGAAACAATTGTGATGTTGTTATATCCTAAATTTGTAGCTTGCAGCAGCAGAAAATTCTAACTAAATATCCCACCAGAGAAAAAGTCAACAAGCAGTGCTATTTGACACTAAAAACAAAATGGCTGTTTATGAACTCAAGGAGGAGATAACAAGGGAGAAAACTGTTTTGTTGTTATTAGGGCAACTCTGGTAAGTACCATAAAATTCACCTGTTGAAATTAGGCCCAAAGAAAACATCACCTTTCCTTTTCAGCACTTACTTGCAGGATGAGGGTGTAGTTGCGAAATTCATCTTTGGCTGAGTAGGGCTGAGTGGAGATATATTCTATTTTTATTTCTTACTATTCTTCATACAGTATCTTATCAATAACTGGTTTTCTGTTTGTACTGCCTTTATTAGTATTTTTACTATTTGTTGGATGTGCAGGCAGTGTAATAGTTAGTCACTCGGAATGAGAAGTTGGCAAGCCAAGTTCAAATTCCAGTTGAGTATGTTACTTTTACTTTCACACAAATTGCCTTGAGAAAGGTATGAATTCACCTCTTGTCTATGGATTAAATAGTAGGACAGACTTGGCTCTCTAGCTATGATTGGCAATCAGTCTTGAACAATCAAGGACAACTCAAAACTGTATGCAGCCCTGATGAGGCACTGCTTTATGCTGCCATGATTATGGAGTTTACAATTTACATTGGTGTGGGGTTATGATCTCCAATCTCAACTGATGTAAAAAAAAGGGAGGTTATTTATACTATAACCTATAATATATTTTTCTAACATCTTTAGTATATTGGTGTGGGCAAGGATTGAAACCAAGTAAAAAGTTTTTTATTCTATTATGTTTGTCTGTTTTAGAAAGTGAAAATTGGCACAATGGTTTGAAATTTAGAAAAGGAAAATTGCTAAACAGGTGTAACTACTTATACCTATCACCCTAATGCTCTACAAGAAAGATATAAATTAATCTCTACCTGTACTGTCCCATTGCTAGTCATCTCATCTGGTTACTGGTGTGTCACAAAGGTAAAGGAAATTAAAAAGGCTAAATTATAACTGACAAGACATCCTATTTATTTGGACAGATACAAATAGATAAAACAGGACAAAATATATAGAAAAATTCTTTACAAATTTATTACACCTTTTTATGAGAAATATATATCTGAATAATAATGAGTCTTTTACTCATTATTATTCAGATATATATTTGAAAGAAATTTATTAAGGTGTAAATGTATTGAAAGTGTGCTGATTTCACAATTATCTATTGTAAATTTATTTCCTGGATCATACAACATGTTCCTTTCTTCACAAAATTATGACTAATATGGGATAGCTAAAATCAAAAACCATAAAAATAAAAGTGATAAAAGGCTAAGTTTAAAATTCACATACATCAGGCATTTATATTTAAATTCAAATATCTAGTTACAGTATCTTTAACATTTTGATATAAATTGTAGTTAGCACATATATATATATTTTTTTTAATTGGTTTCACCTAAAGCAAGGCAGTCAAGCCACTAAGACAGAAGGACCTACTGGGTGTGGAAGAATTAAGAACAGAATCATTAATAATGAGCAGGAAGAGAAAAGAGTAATCAGGAGGACAGTAGATAGCAATTGACAATACATTTATATTTCTGCAGATTAAAGTTAGCTGAAAAGCATGGAGCTGGTAGGGTGTTCCACAAGTGATAAGTGCAAGAAAAGAAACTGTTAGCATAGAATTTATGGCTACGTCAATCCAGCTCAACTGTAAATTAATGAGATTTATTGTACTTTTATCTTTTTGTAGATAGGATGGATTCCATCAAGAAAATAATTTTCTGAAGACATTCTTTTCTAAATAAAACACACCATAGCCATTTTATGTTATATTCAGAAAAAAATCCCATGTTTTTAACATAAAATACAACAGAATAACCATAAAATATCTAAGTAGCCATGATTATGATGTTAACTTAAAAATCATTATCTTTATTTGATTCTAACATTTATGTTGAGTTGTAATTCATTTTCTTGAAAACATCCATTCTAATTGATCATTTTTTATAAACTAAAATGTTAAAAAAAAAAAAAAGATTCTATAATTATACACACAAACACAAAGTGATGCAAAAACTTGGGAAATATTTAAAAAGTAAAAAAAAAATATGGAATGCTTTGAAACTTGTTTATTTAGTTAAATTTAATTTCATGAAACCAGCAAAATGAAAAACTTGAATTCAAATATTTTAAATACGGGAAAATTAAAGAAAATTGAAAGATATTAATGGGGAAAATGTATTTGAAAAGAATTGCAAAATTAAATTTAGAATAAAATTAAACTGGAAGAAAATAAACAAACAATATTCTCCAATGGATGAAATACATTTAATTTTTTAAAATTTCCAAAAATAAATTTCAAAACCTAAAACATTCAGAAAATTAAAGACATCATGTAAAATAAATTAGTTTAATAGAAAGAATATACACACATCCTCTCGTGTAATATGATTCACATATCGTTATATGTAGCTCTTACAAAATCAGCTTTAAAAGGAATGTGGAATAGAGCAATTAAGATCAAGTAAAAATAACAAGTTGATCTTAGGTTAAAAAATAAAATAAATAAAAGTTGAACATTTTTTTGTTTTCATTACTTAAAAATCTAAAAACTAAAATTTCTAGTCTAAGAAAATAGTAAAAATAAAAATCTCAGGAAATTAATTTTAAAATTTTTTATTCTAATGAGCTGAGAGCAAAAACAGATTTTAAAAATGAAATACAAGACAGATTAGCAGAAGAAAAGATTGCTAGTGGAAAATGAAGTGAAGAGAGAGGAGGGAGTTAATGAAAAATTCTGGAATAGGAAGCAAATGACTTGTAAGAAGCTTTTGGGGGTGGAGGTACAATTAAAAAAAAAGAAAGGGTCATGTATAATTAAGGAGGGGAAAAAACAAGGGAAATTGCATAAGTTTAGAGAAACAAAGTTGAAGGTTACAAAAAAAAGAAAAAAAAAAAGGAGTTTTTTTTTTATAATGTGTTTTAATGTTTGGTTCTTTTTTTATGTGCAGAGATGCATAACTTGTGCAGAAAGGAGAATCAGAAAAGTTATGTTCAAATTACAAACTTGTCTACATTCACTTTTGAACCAGGTCTTGGGAAAGTTATGAATCCATGGGAACCATTTCACCACCTTTCCCAAAAAGTCATGATAATTACAAATAAAAAGAATCTGCGGATAGCCATGATTGCCCACATCCTGAAAAGAAAAAAATCCTTTCAGGTTATAGGCAATCATGGTTTTTTACAGGTTCATTTTTAACTGTACCTAGAAAAGTATGGTTTCAATTCAGAATTTTCCTTCTAATCTGGTTACCAACCAAGGCCGAATAACCCAGTCTGCCTTACAGTTTCACTCATAGCCGGTCAAGGTGGGTGGATGCATGCTTTTCTCAAGGGCATTAATGCAAAGGGAATTTGAATAATTTATTGGTGTAAATTCATTGCTCACAGCTAGAGAGAGAAAAAATATGGGAGGTGATAAAGATGGACCAAAGAAAAGTGAGTATTAATACAGTAAAGATTTTTTTTAAATTTAAGAAATATGATAACTGAATTGTTTTCCAAAATTCTAAAATTAAATCTTTTTTTTTTTTGTATTTTTCTTTTAGACTATAATGTTTCTTATGTTTCAGGTGGAAACATTCTTCAGCTTTTGTCAGGTGTATTAAATACAAAAATGAAGGAAACTGATTGTAAAAACAGAATAATGAAAAACAATTAGTAATAAAGATTGAACAAAAAAAGGAAAGTAAAAAGGAAATAACAGCAAAAAGTAAAAAGAAAAGTAGCCAGTAAAAATGGCTACAAATAAAAAGCTCCTTTTTTTTTTTAGTCAGTCACAAACCAGTAAGTTTAAAGAAAGAATAAAAAAACGCAATAAGCAACAGGAGTACTTAAAAAATAAAGTTTATCAAATATATCACCTCTATTGTTGGATGGGGTGGGGACAACATGACTGTGGTTTTGGTTGGGAGTCAGTGGTGATTTGACTCCTGTTAGCTCTGATCAGTGCTTGTGTAACTTGGCAGATGTAACAGAAAAATGTTTTATGTTAAAGAAATGCCTTTGAGTGGAATCAAATGCAAATATAGACAAAACTACTGCTTGGAAGTAAACAGAAATTGATATTACATATCAATATACAGTGTAACCCGGATATAAGAGAAACCCGGATATAAGAGAGATTTTATCCGGTTCCAAATTAGAGCCATACTTACCTAAACAAAATAGACCAAACCCAGATATAAGAGACTTCTTCTCCGGTCCCGACAACTCTCTTATATCCGGGTTACACCGTATATCAATGCTATGGAAATAAGATGAAAAAACGTTTTGTTAAATTAATTTTTTTTCTCTACAAAAATGTATTTTTTTAGATGTAATTTTTTTCTGCTCTTTTTGAAAATTTCACTTGTTCTTTGGGATTGTTTCTTATAAAACTTTAAAAATAGAAACAAGTGAACTAGCTCTAAAATGTGGGCTTCAGTTACAATATATGTACAATACATACATTTGGTGTCAAATTATGACACTGAATAGTCAATGTTTACAATGCAAGCATTCTGCTAATAAACTTGATTCTGACAATTTCAGTTTGTGCTGTAATATTTAAAAGTTAACAATTAAAATAGCCAGCATGTAAAAATTTAATATATAGTTAAAAAAAAGCAACACAAAAAGTGGAACAAATGGCAGGCTCCAGGGAATAGTCACCAAAAACAAAATCTGAAATAAGATTAAAAATTTGTTGGAAACAATAGAAAACGTCTCACAAAGTATAAAATGAGAATTTTCTATCAATCTCTGTAAGTTTAAAAACCTTTGTAGTTAGTCGACTAAGAGGAAAATGCCTGCTTTCTTAGGCCAAACAATTCCCTTTAGCCGAAGAAATAAGCAAAGCAGATAGAGATCAAAAGACTTCTCAACAAAATGAAACTTCAGTATCTCTAAGTCAATACATTTATACTCCCTTTTGTTCAGTAAAGGGTGTGTAATGACATTTGTAGCCATGTTACCAAGTAATCAACTATATATTTGTGTTGAGAAGATGTATAGTAATACTACTTGGGAGTTTCTTCAAACAAAAAGCTTATAAGAATTAATATATAAACAATTATGTACAATTAACAATAATTTTATTACCTTAGCAAACCAGATAAATGTGCATGTAGAGGTGTTCTTTGCTCGTACATAGTATGTGTGTGCAAGATTATGAGAGACTTACATTTTGAGAAGAGTTCTTTGTTGGTTTGGTAGAATTATTATTAAATATGAGCAAGCTTTGCCCACTCACTATTGCTTTGCAAAGTAAGATATATTCACTACTTGAAATCTTTGAAACAAAAATTCCTAAACAGAACTATTTTTGATATGACAATAAAAACAATCCTCAAATAAAAGAACAGTAATGTAGGACAGTTAATTAATGAAATAATTTTTTTTAAATCAGTATACAAATTAGTTAAATCTGATGAGTGATATTGCCTAGAAATAGATAATACATAACACAGATTTTAGCATGTAACTTGCTCTCTTGAGTGGCTTGCTTCGGCAATTAGTTGGAGATTCGTCTTCAGCTAAGCTAGTCGAACTCTCTGCCTTCGGGGGAAGAGGAACCCAGACGTGGCTATGCCAAAGGGCATAGTCTTGTCTGGGGAGGTAGGCAGCTAACCAACCCAGCTTGGTTTTACCCTGCATTAAAAAAGGCCTTGTGCCACATCCTGCATCGTGGGGTGGCGAGGTAAATAACCTTGCTCTCTTGAGTGGTTTATACACTGATACTTACCTGTGGTGCTAGTATCACAGCTATGACTAGCTTGGACCGGCTCTGACCAGCTAAGACTAGTGGCCCGAGTGAAGGCACCTGGGTCCCCATGTTAAAAACTGACCTTGTTTCACAGCCTGACTCAGTAGGATCAAGTAAATGTCTGATCTCTTTAGTGGTTTGTAACACATCTATTTATTATCTCTCATTTACGTGTGTCTTTGGGCAGAGTGTACTCAGGGGTGGCTCTGTCAAAGGATAGAGTCACAACTGAAGAAAATTATACAGAGAAATGCTGAGATCGGTGCTTGCACCAAGGCCAGTGCAATTGATGGTTGTGGGGGCTGTGGGCAATGTTTGTTCCTAGCTCTGGTGTACATGCTCAGGTTCCCACTTTAAAAACTGACCTTGTGTCACAACTCATTTTAGTGGGCAGACATAGTAAATACCTAGTGTGTAAATTGCTCTCTTGAGTGGTTTGTAACACATTATTTATCATCTTGTTGTCTCTGGGCAGAGTGTGCTCAGGGGCAGCTCCATCAAAGGAGTTGCAACTGAGGAAAATTATATCATGAGAGGTGCCCAGCCATGGGGAACAGTTGCCCATGGTTGTGCCCTCTTATTGCACCAGAGAGAGGGATTGGTGCTCGCACTGAGGACAGTGCAACTGACAGTTGTGGGGGTTGCTGGCAATTTTTGTTCCTAACCCAGGTGTATGCGTTTAGGCTCACCACATTAAACTAACCTTGTGTCACAACCTGACCTTGTGTGGGGTTAAGTAAATAAAAATTGCTTTCTTGAGTAATTTGTAACATCTATTTATCATCTCTCAGTTGCGTGTCTGTCTTTGGGCAGAGTGCCTCAGGGGCAGCTCAGTTAAAAGACAGTTGCAACTGTGGAAAATTATACTGAGAGGTGCCCAGCCCTGGGGAACAGCAGCCCATGGTCACACCCTCTCTTTGCACTAGAGAGAGGGTTCAGTGCTCACACTGAGGCCAGCACAACTGATGGTTGTGGGGACTTGGGCAATTTTTATAGATTTTACTTTAATTAGTTATTATGTTTCTCTAACTAGAAATTTTGAATATATAACTAATTCTAATTTCCCATCTTTACACTATATTAATTTTATCTTATAAATTTCCCCCTGTTCTGTCACCCATGAAATAAAAATAATTGTTTAGATGGAAAATAAGGATCTACGTACATCAAATCATCTTTAAATTAAGTGGCAGCAGAAGAATTATTGTTGAACTTTTAAAAGATAAGCTTAAACAGTAATTCAATACTTAAATGCAGTGATCAATTTTGAGTTCTTCTGTAGTTTATTGATGCCTATCACATCTACTCCTCCTTAGCTATTGTGATGATGGCCAAACCAAGAATTTTCCATAGGAGCTAGCTTAAAAGCCACTCTAACGAGTGGCATTTAAGCTATCTCCTATGGAAAATTCTTGGCTAATTCTTGGATAGTGTGGCTTTTAAGCTAGTTTATAATAAAATGTGCACTGCAATTTTGGATACAAAAGGAAAAATAAAAGTTACTCCCTTGAACCATGAAAGCAACAATAATGGCTAGTATATTAATATATATTCTTAATCTAGCATAATCTGGCAACCCTGAATCTGAGCTCAATGAAAATCGTTCCGTGCACCTAACTTTTCTAGGGCTTTTGAATCATTGAAATCAGACTAGTGGGAGTGGAGGAGTTGCTTGGACACACATGCATACTCTGTACTTTATATATAAGATTATGACAGTGTAGACAAGTAAGCTTAGAGCATTTGTATGCTGTATGCTATGCTGTGTTGTTTTATGTGACATGTAGTTTGCTGGAGATCAAAGATCCCTCAGGTGTGAAACAAGAAAAGTTCCATCTCTAAGGCATCATATTGATTACTAAGAAAAGAAACTAACTGAATTTGGTATTTAAAAATTTACTCTTAATTTCTAGTGAATTTATTTACTGTTTTAACAAATTCTTTCTGAAGAAATACAGGTAGTTTAATTCAATAAATTTCAGAATACATCAAAATATTAAAAAAAAATTTGAGAAAATGAAATAAAACAAAGCGTAAGACTATTATTATAACCATATTTTTGTAACAGACATACAGAGATGTACACTAATGCAGACTAAAAGTCAAGGTCCAGATCAGTAGTATTTTTTATAGTGTAAATTGTACATAACGTGTCAATTTTGAACACAAAGTTAGGGTTCATTTTGACATTATATTTTACTTTTGAATCGAACCCCTACTTTAGAGACACTCCAAATGCTCACATATTTGAACTTTTATTTTTTTGAAGATGAACTGTAGCACGTCATCGCAACATTACTAATATGTACTAAATATATTGCCGACAACATTAAATTATTTTCTTTGATTTTTCCCCTGAATTGGTGCTTATTTGGTATGGCACACTTATTTTTCTAAAAGTATTTTTTTTTTCTCACAGCACAATTTTGTCCAATGTTTATTGAACTTATTTAAAAAAATTCCTGGTGGAATGTTTATTTAAACAGGCACACTTATTTTATAAATTTCCGCCAGCAAGATTATCCCAGGCAGCACTTGTGTTTGATGCAAAAGAGGATTTATCAAATTCTCTCTGAGCAGAAATAATTTAGTTTCTTTGGTTAAATTATTTCAGAAATTTTCTGATAGTTCTAATATGGAAATATATATCTAACCAAGGAGTAAATAAGGAACATTAAGAAAACCTTTATAAATTTGACATGTTTAGCCTCATCAGATGTTTTTTTAGAATTGTTTTCTTTTTTTTTATACCCAATTTTTAATATACACTTTAATTAATAAAATGTTAACATGCACACATGACATCCAATCTACAAAATTGAGACACATACACACTTAGATATGATATAATAGCTGGTTACTCGTGTTCGAGGATACCTGTCTACTAGGGTGGCTAGCCAATCCCTATTGCAGACATTCATTCAGGCACATTTGTGTTTTTGCTCAACACCCAAAGAGTCCACCTGTACACACATAGATACATACTTATTAATGCCATAAAAAATGTGATGTCTATATAACCAATAAAAATAAAACAGAAGTCAAAACCAACTTTGCATTATTCCATGTCCAAAATTTCTGATGCAATTAAATAGCAAAACATGTAAAATCCATAAAGATTTTCTTACTTGTTTCTTATTTAATCATTTTGTTGGATTAATTCTATATTTTCAATTCAATCTAAACAATTCAAGAATCACAATTTAATGGACTTTGCATTGGATTATACTCGTTTTAAATTAATCCACAATATGCAAACACTTTCAGAATCAAATGAATTCTATGATCTTGAAGGACAAATCATTAGAAGCGATTGTCATATGGTTATATATTTTCTATCTTTATAGTAATTATCAGAGTATACATCGATTATTAACTGTAAGACAGAAAAAAAACACTGTGTGAGCTATTAGGTTGGTGCAAAAATAATGACGTAATAATGTCATTTTTTGACGTATTTTTTAACGTCAAAAAACGACATTATTACGTCATTATTTTTGCACCAACCTAATATATATTGGTGATGTTAAAATCAGATACAGAAATTTATCTGAGAAGTGTAGTAACAGACAGCAAAAAGTGTGATACAGAAATCTGGAGGTGCATAGGAATAGGGAAAGATGTCTTTCAGAAACTAAGCAAAATACTGAAAGATTGGAAAATGTAATTAGAAACAAAGAACAGAATACTGAACAGCAATGTAATATGTATTCTCCTATATGGCATTGAATATAGGACAGTTTCCTCACAGATGAAGAAGAGTCTTGAATTGGTAGAGATGATGTTCTCTAAACAGATGCTGAGGATACCAAGAGAGCAATAAGGAAGTTTTAAGGAAAATAGAAACAAAAATTCATACTTACAATCAGAAGAAGTTGAAATTTCTGGGACATAATAAAGAAAGAAGGCCTGGAGAATTTCACACTCACAGGACACATCAAAAGCAATCAAAGCAGGAGGAAAACAGAAAGTAATCTACTTAAGTGAGTGAAGGGATAGCAGAACAGAGACAACATGGAATGGAAGAGGGTCAAAAGTTACTTAGAGCAACAAAAGATGGGAAATTGTGGAAACGCATTGCTCACATTCTCAAAGGACATGACACACAAGAGAAGAAAACTTTGTTGACACATTAACTGCCAACCATAAGATAATTTGTCAATTTTGATTATTATTCTGACTACAAGTTATCAAGTGCTGTGCCAACTATGAGTTATCTTGAGCTTGGCATTTTCTGATACATTTTCATCTGCAGAAGCCAACAAGTTTATTTGTGGTGATAATTTTAGTGTGAAAACAATATTATAACTTCAGTTGAAGCTATAAATCAACCCAAACATTTTTTTTGCCTAAGTTGGCTATTATAAAGTTAGCTTTTGAAGTCAGATTTCATAATTGACTTCTGGCTGTCAACATGTTACATATCAAATCTGTGTTAAATAGACATTTACTAAATGTAGCTTAACTTTGGCATAAGGCTACATGCACAAGGCACCTAGTAAGGATCAAACACTACTCAACAGTAATGATCCGTGAGGCAAGCTTGCTAAGTATAACACTGTGACAAGGAGTGAAACAATAGTATACATGTGTATAAAATAAAGATTAAAATTTCATATTGTAGATCTTTTAAGTATAAAACCTTTTTTCTTAGACAACAATACTTGCTAAATCTGAAATTAAACTCAAAATGATAGTTCCATATGGATTTGAGATTTATTTGTCCATTTCACTTTTGAGAGTATATTTACATTTTTTTTTAATTCATCGAGTTATAAAACAAGCTTTTATTTTAAAAAGAGGCGTTTACAACCACTAAAATGTCTTTTCTCCTAACAGTTCAGCATTCAAAAAAGAAAGCTGTTTTATTGCAGCTATTTGATTCTATAAAAAAAAAAAAACAATTCAGAAAGTATTGAAACAAGCAAAAAATGTTGGAAAATAAAGAATTAATAATATTAATTTATTTACAATCTGGGTGTTGTCAGTGTAGTAGACAAGATTTTGTTGGCTACACCATGGCATTTTTCTTAGAGTGGTGGAATTTTAGCTCCATTTAGCTGTTACATATAACATCACTTTGAACAAATTGATATCTGCAGGTAATATGTCATGGATAATTTTGAGATGTAATCAAGCTGATGGTTAAACATTACCAACACTTGAGCATGTGCAGTTAATGTAATTGTTATTGGTGCAGAAAGTGGAATTTGTGAGCCTAGTTCAAATTCCAGCATTTACTTTCACACTAATGCTCTTGGAAAAGGCAGGAATCTATCTCTTCAAACCCCAGCTATAGAGTAAATAGCAGGGACATTAGTCTGAGTTCTGTATCCCTAGATAGGAACTATTCTAAAAGAAAAAAAAGTTTAAACTCCAAGACAGAGTAGGCAATGGGAAACCACTCCACTCTTTTCTAAGAAAAGTGTGACAATTCACAAATAATAAAGGAAAGGGAATCAATGAAGGGCCAAGGGGCATAGCATTTAAAAGAAAGAGAAAACATTTGAACCTAAGAGGAGAAAGAAAAAGAAAAGCAAAAATATTTACTGCTTTTGTTATACAGTGTAACCCGGATATAAGAGAGCTGTCGGGACCAGAGAAGAAGTCTCTTATATCCGGGTTTCTCTTATATCCGGGTTTGGTCTATTATATATACATTAACACAGGCTCTAATTTGGGACCAGAGAAAATATCTCTTATATCCGGGTTTCTCTTATATCCGGGTTACACTGTATAATAATTTCTATTTCTTTCTGTTAGTAATGTAACTATTAACCATTAGCAAAAACCGAATGCACCATATAAGGGAATATATAAATATAAGGAAAAGCAATTGTTAAGCATGGTTTTGGTCAATATTAAATGGAACTGCAAATTTGGGAGTAAGGCATTGTTGGGAAGCAAATGAAGTGTGAGCTTTGCAATTTTGTTTTATTTATTTATTAATGATTAGGTAAACAGCAAATTTAAAAATAAAAAGGTACCTGTAACATTTGTTGTTGTTGGTATTGTTGTTTCTAGGCCATGTGCCCCTGTAAAGATTTAAACCCAACATTTTATTTTACTGGCAACATTCAGAGAATCAATAAAATCTTTTTCTACAAATAAGCAGATATACTAAATTTTACTAGTTAATAAAAATTAGTTTTATTTTATATTAGAACTATATTTTCTGACTTAATTTTTGGAACAAGGAGTTATTAGGTTGGTGCAAAAATAATGTCGTTTTCTCACATGTTAATATGTGAGAAAATGACATTTTTGCACCAACCTAATATTATATGCATCATTTACTTGTGGACTAATATCCTCATCTGTTGCAACCTATGACCTTCAAGTGTCTGCTAATTCAGTGAATTTTGAAGTGAACTCTTTACTCAATCTACAGAGATACATTGTTCTTGTTCAATTGTCCATATCTTGGGATATCTTGTTTTAATAATTTTTTTTTTAGTACTACTAAGTTATTGCCACCCTGTTTCAACTTGTGATTGCGTACTACCTGTTGTGAGTCCAATCCCTGGCCAAGACTCCGTAGAGACTCAGACAGTAGAAACAGCAAATAAAAACTGAGTAATACTAAAAAGAACAAGATGAAATATCCTGAGGCATGGACAGCAGAATGAGAACAATCTACCAACTTAGATAAAAATAAAAGGTTCTGTACAAAGTTTCCTGGTGGTTACCTGGATTGACAGATATCTGAAGAAGACCAGCAGGCATAACAGTGGAAAATATTGTGATAATAAAAATGAGAATATTACTCTGAATGTAAATAATTTAAATAGAACATATATTCATCTTATACATTGCAAATGAAGTGTTGTCAAGAGTTAAGCCATTTGTATTTGAGTGAGAGAAAGAAAATATCTAGAATAGGAACATAAACTAGTAAAACAAATGAAAAAGAAACATTTTCTCTCACAATTTCACTTTGTTAATCTTCTTATACATTTTTAATAGAAATGTGTTTATATTTCTTTAAGCTACTTGGGTCTGACTTAGTTTATTTTGAACTTCAGTAAAGAACAAAGCTTAGAAAAATAAAAATAAAATGTTTCAGCAATTTGCAAATCACAAACCAATAAAAGAATAATCTGTAAATAGCACTCAGTTTTTATAGGTTTTTGTTTTTTGAGCTTTCAAGCACCTTGTTTTCCTTATAAATTTAATATCCCAAATAAAATTAGACATTTGTTGAAAAAACATAGAATGATAGATTTTAAATTTTAAAGCAATAGAAGTCTTGTTAAAATATAAAAATAAATAAATAAATAAAAACTCATTTTAAAAAAAATAATTAACATGTTCATATTTTATGGAAAAAAATTCCTAAAATAAATATCAGTGAATAATTGAAAGAATTTCAAATAGAAAAGAAAAAAACTGTTAATTTCATTCTATATCAAAACAACAGAGCAGTGGCCTAATGGATATGTTATTTGCCTGCATATCTTCAGGTTAGATGAAAAACAAAAAAAAAAGTGATTTTGGTTTTTATATAGTAAGATAAGGGTAATAGTCATACAAACAAGTATAGATGGTATGCTTTGATAGTCAGATAAAAACAGGCATATCTGTGATCAGGAATTTATGTAAGCATTACTAACAGAAAAGGATTGTCATGTGTATAATTAACTTAACACATTTAACAGTAGTATAATTAAATATGGCACATAGTGTTTTCAAATGATTATAATTGCAGTTAAAATGTGATAAAAGTATACACATGCATTTTTAAGCACATACATTCAGCATACTCTCTTTATATCAACTTCAAACGTATCATTCAGGACTTCTGCTATCAACTAATATAAACTAATTATACATGTTTAAAATGAAAATATGTATTATGTTCAGATTTTACATTGTCTTCAAGTAGGGAAATTATTTGATTAGTACAAGAGAGCTATTTCATAACACAGTTCTTGTACTTACTATTGTGACATGATGCAAAAGGTTAACATCTACTATATAGGTGTTTATCATAAAAGGAAAAAAAAAACAAAAAACAGCATTTTCCATGTATTGAGGCTTTAGAAAAATTAGCTTAATTTTGATATTAGATCGATACGTAATTGCAGATATATACAGTTCTCTTTCTGTATATTTCCTCTGTCAGGAGGACTTAGAATATGACAACTGCATTCCGAATATAAGCTGGCCACACATCTATCTTCCTGACCCAAGAGTAAACCAGACAGGTGTCTACCTTTCTGAGCCAAATGTAAACCAGATATACCCTTCTGACCCAAATGTAAATCTGGCATATGTCTATCTTTTGGGCCTTCATGTAAAGCATACCTATGTATACCTGTTTGACTTCAGGTAAATATAGGTTCAGATTACAGTAATAATAATTAATTAAGGTTAGGAAAGAAAACCTTATCAATACTAGAAAGTGTGATAATGGTGGAGTTGAGAAATCTTTCCTGAAAAGCTGTTTTAAAGGAAAGATTTTATAAATTTCAACCAAAGGTAATGCTGTTTCCATATAAGGAAATGGATAGTCTTATATTACCACGAATTCATTGGAATATTGCCTGATAGAACTTATATTTAGCATTAAATAATGTAACAAAATATTGATATGTCATTAAATAAACCAACCAAACATCTTTCAGCATATAGAACATTTTTTCTGCAGAGGCTTTGTGTGTGTGTGTGTGTGTATATATATATATATATATATATATATATATATATATTAATTATACACACACATTTTAAATCTCTACAAAATCCATATTTTCTATTAGATATGTATGTGCAAGAACTGAAACAATCAGAATTAAATGAATTCAAAGTCTATACAGAGTTGAAGTTTACATGAATGTGTGTATGTTTTTTAGTCTATGCATATATGCATTACATATATGCATGTATATAAAGCATGTGTGTAGGTATGTATAAAATGCTTAATTTAGTCTGGCACATGATCACAAGTGTGAGGTATCCAGTGAGGATCAACCTCAATACAGTATACCATATATAAATAAGTATACAGTAGAGCATACATAAATAATCATTTTGTTAGGTATTATATGGCAGTTATTACATAACACTTTGTCATTTTTTCCATTATAAATAGAATAAAATACAAAAACATTCAGAAGGAAATTTTTTTTTAATAGCACTAGAATTAAAAAGCAAATTGCACTCACACTTTCTCCACTTATAAATGAAAATGCATCCTTTGACAGCACATATATTTGTGAGCAGTTTTTGCAAGCCTAAACAGTAGGCTTCTTTCTACAAGTCAGAATTGTTTTATTGTTGGATTCATTTTCTACAGCTTATCAACCTTTTACAGGTTATTTAAAGCCAGTAAGATTTTTTTTTGAGATAATAATGGTTTAGTTACACAAGTCTTACTAATTAACCCATTGCTGGGAGGAGGAGTAGATTCATACCTTTCCCAAGGGTATTTGCTTGTTAGTGAATATAAAAAAAAAAAAAAAAAAAATGGAATTGGAACTTGGTTCTCCAATTAATAATTCTAAGCCATTATCCATTACACCACCTGCACATCCAAGTTTACAGCACCTGGTATTCCCAAGTAGTCACTCATCTAGGCACTAATCAGACTCAACATTGCTCAACTTCAGTAATTGTATGGCAACTGGTATTTTAACATCTACAAGCTTCAATTAAGTGCAAAATGTTTTGTAAAGTGCCGTTTTCATTATGAAGAGTATTGGTCTTCAGTCAAAATAGACATTGCTATCAAAATCTCTCATTCAATGATATCAATAAAAAAGATTTTTGTGTTAAAATTGTTGCAGTGAATATATCATTAAAAACATTAATTAGTCAATATGTAGGCTGCCATGCCATAGAAAAATGGATAACACTCCAGAGGTGCAGATGATTACCACTGGAATGAATTCAATACTG
This sequence comes from Acanthosepion lycidas, assembly GCA_963932145.1. Classification (NCBI taxonomy): domain Eukaryota; kingdom Metazoa; phylum Mollusca; class Cephalopoda; order Sepiida; family Sepiidae; genus Acanthosepion; species Acanthosepion lycidas. Next base: position 80,539,947 of record OZ010578.1, read on the forward strand.
ACTGTGCCTTGTCAGGTTTAACAAAGAAAATAACTCTTTTGTTGTGTAGCAGGGACAGAAGATTTTTTTATATTTAAGGTTTGGGCAAATACAAGACAATATAGAAAATGTAATTATACACTAGTCAAAAAGTGAAATGTCAAACTGTCTAGACAAGCAAATTTCCATTCTTTACTACCTCTAAAAAATCTTGCAAAGAAGTTTCAAATGATTTACAAGGAAGGTAAATTGGAGATCCACTAATACCTTAATATTGTATAACAAAAATTTGTTTAAAACATTTAGTTGATATATTACAGTTTTAGTTATATTTCTTTTATTGCTGCTTTTTATGTTGAGTAAAAACAAACAAAAAACAACCCTTTATTTACAATAATATATACATATTTTTTACTCTATTCAACTTAGTTTACTTCTCGTATAAGTGGGTGACTAACCATCAGCAAACGTGAGTCTTTCTTGGCATTTTTCAAAAGAGGTTTTAAGAACTTTCAAAAATAAAACTTGTCAGAACTTTAAGTCCTAATACACACACACAAAGAAAACATAGGAAGGAATGAAATGAAAATAAACAAAAAAAAGAGGAGGTAAAAGATAAGAAAAATATGTAGGGGGACAAATGACAAGAGAAATGGAGGGGGAGA
>OZ010578.1:80545590-80558090 GCA_963932145.1 Acanthosepion lycidas
GAGAGAGGAAGAGGGGAGAGAGGAAGAGGGGAGAGAGGAAGAGGGGAGAGAGGAAGAGGGGAGAGAGGAAGAAGAGGAGGGGAGAGAGGAAGAGGGGAGAGAGGAAGAAGAGGAGGGGAGAGAGGAAGAAGAGGAGGGGAGAGAGGAAGAAGAGGAGGGGAGAGAGGAAGAAGAGGAGGGGAGAGAGGAAGAAGAGGAGGGGAGAGAGGAAGAAGAGGAGGGGAGAGGGGAAGAAGAGGAGGGGAGAGGGGAAGAAGAGGAGGGGAGAGGAAGGGGAGAGGGAGAGGAAGGGGAGAGGGAGGTGAGAGTGAGAGGAGACGGAGAGAGTGAAAACTGCGCGCAAGAGAGACTGATGAGCGAGAGGGAGAGAGAGAGACTGATGAGCGAGAGGGAGAGAGAGACTGATGAGCGAGAGAGAGACTGATGAGCGAGAGAGAGACTGATGAGCGAGGGAGAGAGAGAGAGAGACTGATGAGCGAGGGAGAGAGAGAGAGAGACTGATGAGCGAGGGAGAGAGAGAGAGAGAGACTGATGAGCGAGGGAGAGAGAGAGAGAGAGACTGATGAGCGAGGGAGAGAGAGAGAGAGAGACTGATGAGCGAGGGAGAGAGAGAGAGAGAGACTGATGAGCGAGGGAGAGAGAGAGAGAGAGACTGATGAGCGAGGGAGAGAGAGAGAGAGACTGATGAGCGAGGGAGAGAGAGAGAGAGACTGATGAGCGAGGGAGAGAGAGAGAGAGACTGATGAGCGAGGGAGAGAGAGAGAGAGACTGATGAGCGAGGGAGAGAGAGAGAGAGACTGATGAGCGAGGGAGAGAGAGAGAGACTGATGAGCGAGGGAGAGAGAGAGAGACTGATGAACGAGGGAGAGAGAGAGAGACTGATGAGCGAGACTGATGAGCGAGGGAGAGAGAGAGACTGATGAGCGAGACTGATGAGCGAGGGAGAGAGAGAGACTGATGAGCGAGGGAGAGAGAGAGACTGATGAGCGAGACTGATGAGCGAGGGAGAGCGAGACTGATGAGCGAGGGAGAGCGAGACTGATGAGCGAGGGAGAGCGAGGGAGAGAGAGACTGATGAGCGAGGGAGAGAGAGACTGATGAGCGAGGGAGAGAGAGACTGATGAGCGAGGGAGAGAGAGACTGATGAGCGAGACTGATGAGCGAGACTGATGAGCGAGACTGATGAGCGAGGGAGAGAGAGAGACTGATGAGCGAGAGGGAGAGAGAGAGACTGATGAGCGAGAGGGAGAGAGAGAGACTGATGAGCGAGAGAGATGATGAGAGAGAGAGAGACTGATGAGAGAGAGAGAGACTGATGAGAGAGAGAGAGACTGATGAGAGAGAGAGATACTGATGAGCGAGACTGATGAGCGAGGGAGAGAGAGACTGATGAGCGAGACTGATGAGAGAGAGAGGGAGCGAGACTGATGAGAGAGAGAGAGAGCGAGACTGATGAGAGAGAGAGAGAGCGAGACTGATGAGAGAGAGAAAGAGACTGATGAGAGAGAAAGAGACTGATGAGAGAGAAAGAGACTGATGAGAGAGAAAGAGAGAGTGATGAGCGAGGGAGATAGAGAGAGAGAGTGATGAGCGAGGGAGATAGAGAGAGAGAGTGATGAGCGAGGGAGATAGAGAGAGAGAGTGATGAGCGAGGGAGAGAGTGATGAGCGAGGGAGAGAGAGAGAGAGAGAGAGTGATGAGAGAGAGAGAGAGAGAGAGACTGATGAGAGAGAGAGAGAAAGAGACTGATGAGAGAGAGAGAGAAAGAGACTGATGAGAGAGAAAGAGACTGATGAGAGAGAAAGAGACTGATGAGAGAGAAAGAGACTGATGAGAGAGAAAGAGACTGATGAGAGAGAAAGAGACTGATGAGAGAGAAAGAGAGAGAGAGAGAGAGTGATGAGCGAGGGAGAGAGAGAGAGAGAGAGTGATGAGCGAGGGAGAGAGAGAGAGAGAGAGTGATGAGCGAGGGAGAGAGAGAGAGAGAGAGTGATGAGCGAGGGAGAGAGAGAGAGAGAGACTGATGAGCGAGGGAGAGAGAGAGAGAGACTGATGAGCGAGGGAGAGAGAGAGAGAGAGACTGATGAGCGAGGGAGAGAGAGAGAGAGAGACTGATGAGCGAGGGAGAGAGAGAGAGAGAGACTGATGAGCGAGGGAGAGAGAGAGAGAGAGACTGATGAGCGAGGGAGAGAGAGAGAGAGAGACTGATGAGCGAGGGAGAGAGAGAGAGAGAGACTGATGAGCGAGGGAGAGAGAGAGAGAGAGACTGATGAGCGAGGGAGAGAGAGAGAGAGAGACTGATGAGCGAGGGAGAGAGAGAGAGAGAGACTGATGAGCGAGGGAGAGAGAGAGAGAGACTGATGAGCGAGGGAGAGAGAGAGAGAGACTGATGAGCGAGGGAGAGAGAGAGAGAGACTGATGAGCGAGGGAGAGAGAGAGAGAGACTGATGAGCGAGGGAGAGAGAGAGAGAGACTGATGAGCGAGGGAGAGAGAGAGACTGATGAGCGAGGGAGAGAGAGAGACTGATGAGCGAGGGAGAGAGAGAGACTGATGAGCGAGGGAGAGAGAGAGACTGATGAGCGAGGGAGAGAGAGAGACTGATGAGCGAGGGAGAGAGAGAGACTGATGAGCGAGGGAGAGAGAGAGAGAGACTGATGAGCGAGGGAGAGAGAGAGAGAGACTGATGAGCGAGGGAGAGGAAGATGCAAGTCTGATAGAGGGAGAGGAAGATGCAAGTCTGATAGAGGGAGAGGAATAATGACTCATAAAAAGGGAGAGAGAAATAGAAGAAGCAACTGATAAACAGTTAGAAGAGTCTGATAAAGAGAGTGGAAAGTAGAAGTAAGACTGATAAAAAGAGAGAATATAAAGGAGAGAGAGAGAGAGAAATGAAGAGATTTACTAAACATAACAGGGAATAATGAATAGAATGAGAAAGGATGAAAAATAGAAAAATTGAGAGTGAGTGATGCTTATTATTTTAACAGATCTCCAAGAAATGGAATTTGGTTAAAATAAATAAATAAATAAATTTGCCTCACTCTGTGCATTAGGATTCACTGATAAAAAGAGATGAAAGTTTTTCCCAATGGGACAGAATTCTTCAGGAAAAATGAGAAGAAAAAGAGGGGATAATTGCCTGTAGAAGAGGAGATGAAAAGCAAAAAGTAGATTAGAAAGATCAACTATAATAAAGCCTTTGTGTGTGTATGTGCATATTATATATATGCATAGTGAAATGGTTAATAAACTTATCTTGCTCACAACTGAGTAGTGAGTTTGATCCTCACTGAGTGATTCTTAAATGCATAAATAAATCTACACACATGATGTACCAGCAAAATGTTTTGGAAATGTAATCATTAAAGGAAAATTTTTACTTACCCTAACACCTAATTTTCATCATAACCTTTGAAGTAGTTCCCTTGTGAAATAACACACAGGAAAAATCTGCACTACATCTTGATAGCATGCACCATTCAAATTTCCCATAACTTTTAGGTTGCAGATCATATATATATATATATATATATATATATATATATGTATGTATGTATGAGAAGATAAATGATGACAAATGGTAGACAAAATTATGAATATAAATGAAGAAAGAAATTTGTAACATGCCTGGATCATATGAAATATTATATATATATATTGATTGTAAACATTTAAATGTGTAGGGATTATGCTTATATACATCTAAAAGAAATAGATGCGTGTGCATTATATATATATATATATATATATATATATATATATATATATATATATAAATAAATAAAAAGTATAGATAGCAAGTAAGGGAATATGTTGCTGTGCATTTTTGGGGATTAAATTCTAAAGGACTTGGTTAAATTAGCCAAAAATCTTTGCAGTAAGATGATCTGTTCAGTAGAGTTTTTATCTTAGCAATCATTAAATTTCAGAGGCAGAGAATTAGATTTCGTGATTACAAGGGCCAGACCAGCAAGGGGAGGAGGGAGGAAAGTGGTTCTCCATCTAAGAGTAGAAACTAAACATACATAGCACCAAGACTTTATCAAAAGATTCTTTGCTGCTGGAAGATATTTACACCAAATGGACACAAAAAATAAAACAAATTGAGATATAAATGGCCTATCATGATTAACTTCAAAAGTCTGTAGCGAGAAATAAAATCATTGTACAAAATTTATTAGATAGATTGTGTGTGTGTGTGTGTGTGTGTGTTTTTATGAACAGGTCTGTTCACTGTCTATTATAAGTGGTACTTCTTGTTCTGCAGATGAACTTTTGTTGGAATGTAATCAAATGTTTTCACTCCTGCATTGTTATAGCATTGTTGCCTGGCTGTACTGACCCATTTGGAGAAAAATAGGAAATTGCTAGTTACAGGAATTTTTTTTTTTTTTTTTTTTTTTTTTTTTTTACAATTATGTTCACCCTGTACAAGGCCCAAGAGCCCTTCGAGGTAGAAGGTTACAGAGTGAAACACACAGTTTATGGGGATATGTGGAAAAGATAATGGTTGACCCTAGATTTGAACAGGTTAAGATTGTAGTGATTGAAGAAACATCTTCTTGGGAGTCGGTTCCAAAAAGCAGTGGTTCATGGGAAGAGGATGTTCGAGTAGAACTTACATCTCACCAATAGAATATAAAGGAAATAAGGGTAGTTCTCTGTAATGTCCATGGCATGGTGGGTCTTAGACATGAAGGTTAGAACTGGTGGAACTAAAGAATGCAGTTCGTCTGAACACTTTTCTTTGGGAAATAGCAAATAGGAAATAGATCAGCGAGAAGTCAAAGATGGAAAAAAGAAAACAAGTTCAGAAGAATTTGTTTTTTTTTTTTAGTGAGGAATTCTTAATTTCTTAAGTTGACATGACATTCCTGTTATTTTAAACAGTGAAAGTAAACTCAAACATGTGTACCAACTAAAAATAATCTATCTATATATAAAATTATGTGACTTCTGTTAGCCCATCCATCACACCCTCTAAAATAGCAATACTTTAACCGATCAAAATCAAATTTTGGGGAGAAGTGCAAACAGGTAAGTGAGTAGTTTACTAGGGTGTGTAGCTTAGTACAATAAATTTTAATTCATTTCTTTTGGAAAAATTTAGTTTTATTATTTAACATACAAAATATTCCCACTATACATGATCATCTCATTAAGAAAATAAGAAAAAAATGTATCTAAAAGTTAAGTGTGTAATGCAAAGTCATCTTCATGAAAACTAAGAGGATATTTCAGAAGACATGTTGTGGAATTATCCAGATTTTGAACCTCTTGAGAATATTAAGTTGGAAGATTGGGATAAGAATATCTTAGGTGGAAATAATTGAAAAGATGAATTGTTTGTAGTGGAGGTCATCAATCTATTCAGGAACTTAACTCAAGAGTAATTTTTTTTTACACTACACTTGATTTCCATACAATTTTCTATTTCTTATCACTCTTGTTTTCTCTACACAGTTTAGCCAATCAGAATTTAGTCATATTTGTGTAAGGGGAATTTTTATGAGAGCTTGATAGCATCAAAATTTTGTTTATTGCCTTATGATATAGACTGGAAAATTATAATGAAACAATAAGTGGGGGGAGGTGAAAATGCTTCTTTTTTCACTGTAAATTTGTTGCGAAAGCTTTGCTATTTTTAAAGGATTAGTTAAGTATAATTATAATGTACCTATGATTAAAGTAATAATTCAGCTTGTTATTTTCCTCTTGTGTTCTGATAAATGTAAGTCTTAACAATTACTACAGTATTTAATGTGAAACTAGATTCTTTTGTGAACTCTTGGATTTTTTGTATTGTACAATACCACACTTTATTTTCTTTACATTTATCATAAAGGAAAAATTAAGATCTAATGATAAATCAGTTTTGATCAAATTCTGTTAACAAAAAATCATCATCATCATCCTTTTTCCATGACAGTAGAATACTGGGTATCTAGTGGAACATCCATGTCTCACGGAGAGGAGTTTGTTACTTTTGAATGACCATCTTTCTAGAGATAGTGTCTCAAAAACAAACATTGACTGGTAGCTAACCATAAAATGCACCTTATTAATGAGTGCAATATCAAACACAAATGAATGGGATCAAATAGCACTGGAGTCAATGATAAGTCTCAGATGGTAGATGCCTCATTGGTCAAGAAAATGACCAAAGATTGTCATTCAGAAATGGGGCCATTACAAAAAGCAGCATTCAAAATCAACCTATATCCAGATGAAGCAAAAACTTATGCAAACAATCAATTAGGTCATTATTTGGAAATCAAAGTAATGTTCATGTTTTATTGACTTTTTTATTACTAGAATTTTTTTGCAACATGCTGATGCATGCTAAAATCCTCACAGTATTTTTAGTATTGTTGAATTTATTGCTAACATTTTTTGCCAAGATTTAGAAACTCTACATTTCATTCAAATTTTGCAAACCAATCAAAATTTGAATAAGCTGATTTGTTTGGAAAAATACTTTGACAAAAACCCTACTTCATGGTTTAATAATTTCTTTAATTCCATAGGACTTCATGGTAAACAATATTTTTTTTAAGAAAATTTCTCTTTTTCCTTATTCCTTTTTAACAGCAAAGAATAAATTCTTGGGATTTCTTACTCTTGAGTATACAACATATAAATGGGTATGTGTAAATATTTCTTTTTGGAGCCAAATTCCAACTTTTGGAAGTGTCTTGCCCTGTGATTTATTTATAGTTCTTGCAAAAAGGATGAACTGGAAACTGGATTTTTGTATATAAAGACTTTTATTAAATAAGTATTTATTTTTTCTGTTTCTTAAAACTTTGTTTAGCTTTTGAAAGGCATCAAGAGAACATAGATTAAATTTAGAAAAGAGTAAAGAATTTTGATCCTTTACTTTCTGGCAACTGCTTATTTTGCTGGGTCAATTTCTTGTCAACATTTTTCTCTCTTTTTTTTTTATAAAAAAGAAAATCATCCCGTAAGTTAAAGCTATTCAATTATTACTTCAACTGAATCAACCTCACCTGGCACCAGTTATTCTTGACAATCAAAAAATCAGAAGGGAGGAGAAAGCCAGCATTTGAAATTAATAATTATATACGAAATAAATCCAGTCATTTTAATTGCTACTGATAACTAATACATGCCCCTTGGATTTACATTTTTAATTAATTGGCTGGTGTTTTCATATATTTTAAGATTATCTAATGAGAAAGATATTTAATTCAATAAGATTTAAAAACTGGATTTAAGTGAATTTAAAAACGTGACTAATTTCTTTATGTTGTCATTTTTCAAGAGAAATATTTAAATTTATCTGACATACAAAGAAAAAATTTCATCTAATTTACTAAACCCAGCTTAGTATGGCACAAGTCCAAATAGGATAAAATTTGAGTGAAAAGATTGTTATATATAACTAGGGAAGGAAAAAAAAAAAATCTGGAAAATCAACATTTGAAATCTTTGATCACCATGGGAAATCCTTAAATATATTAAGGCAGCAGGCCACATTCACCTAATGGCAGGAGTCTACATTCACCCCAAGACAGGAGGCCACATTCACCTCAAGACAGGAGGCCACTCAAGCAAGCAGCCAACTTCATCTTAAGGCAATCAAAGAAAAAAAGATCACAGAAAAAAAGATCACAGAAAAAAGATGAAAGGCTGTTTGGTATAGTCCAATTAGATTGAAAATTTAATTAGATTTAAATTAATTTTTTTTTTTTAACTTTTCAAACATATCAAATTTACATTAACAAAAATTAATCATATTTGAAACTTAAAAATTGAAAACCATTTTTCAGTAAAAAGATATGCAATGAGGGGAAGAATAAAAAAAACAAACCCTTAAATACTTGATTTTTGATAATTCTAATACAAGTTATTATTTAGCATATGACTCCCTGAAGATGTTGCCAAAATGGAGTTTGCTCTCAGTGTTACACTGGAGTTTCAGAGAAGCCAGGTACATCAACAGGTTGACTAAAGAGCTGATCTAACTACCAGATTGCATATCTACATCTCAGAGAATAAAAGTGGCTGCTCCTAACATGAACAGTGCACACATGTGACTAACCGGATGACAAACAGATATATATGCACACATCTTGAGGGGGGAAAAAAGTGAGCAAACATTCTTGCAAGAATGCAGAATCCATGTTTGAAGAAAACCCCAAAGCCATACACCCACTTGTTGACAGTAATTGATGAAGTCCAGAGTTAAATAAACACTTCTGTTACATATATGGTTTAGTCTTGCAATTTTTTAAGTCTGTAATATGATAATGTTATATAGTTAATCTATATTTTCTAGCCTACAAGATGCAATTAAAAAAGAAAACATAAAAGATATCCAATACTTAGATAATACATATAGGGGTAGAAGATTTCACTTGTCAATGCTTTGATCCTTTTCATTTTTTGTTACCTTTAACATGTCAATGATATGACATTTGTCAATATATGTATAGCTGGCCACTTGTATTCAAGGATACCCGTCTATTAGGATGGCTAGCCAATCCCTATTGTAGATGCTTGCTCAGGCGCATTTGTGTTTATTCAACACCTACAGAGCCCCTCTGCGGTTTATACTGCAACTATGCTGAGCAGACCTTAGTTACAGTTTCTGGTAAAGAGCGTTTTATCTAGCGTGATCAACAATTCGAACAAAGCCAACACGCTCAAGCCCTCGACTACAATAACTTGTGACTTCATGTTAGCACAGCTAGCTGCGGCCCCCAAGGGTTCCATCGACCCAATTTCACTCACATGGCTTGGGTCAACCTGTGGTATGGTTTTTGGGTACTTCCCAAAAGTGCTGCTCACTGGGATTAACCCCTCCAGTCTGATAACATCAGGAAGTCTCCTTCCTGACCAATTGGCCATAGTGAGATTTGAGCCTGGACCTTAAGGTTTGAATGTGAATGTTCTAACCACTCAGCCATGTGCCCAATATATAGAACTATGTGAAATGAACCTAACTAAGAATTTTAATTTTTTGTTTTCCAATTCATTTTTCCATGCTAATAATTTATGCCGTCTTGCATTTCCTATTCAGTTATTACACTACATGTGATGTACTGGTAGTATGAATAGGATGCAAAGTCCCAAAAGCTATACAGACAGACAAGTAAATAAGTCTACAGCCATAGCACAATTTTGAGCTGAAATTTTCACTGTACAATGTTCAATCTTTGGAGAAATGTTTGGCTTAAGTGTGTTGACAAAGATTGAGAATATACTGAAAAATAAATATTTGCTGAATAAATTTTCAATTTTTTTTTGTCATTGTTAGACTACAGATTTATTGATATACATGTACAGAGAGAATATTTGAAAAAAATATTGTTTAAAAGATAGCATTCTATCTGAAAAAACAGCTTATCAAGCTGTTAACCTATTAATGTCCACAGTAAAATCTGACATTATAAAAAAATAGAAAACATTTGGTATTGATTATAGGTTTATAAAAAAATTTGGCATTATAGATTTCTATCAATAACTCAATGTCCACTGTCCTAAAAATGGGACAGCTAGGTATTAATGGGTTAAAGACACTAACTTGAGCAGGAAAGTAGAAAAAAAAAGGCATTGGTTCAAGATCACTTAAAAACTAAAAAGTGTCAACCAACTTTATTTATCTCTAAATAACTATTGCTATAAAAAGATTCAAAATATCAATAATTGTATTTCTTCCTACCAAAGTATTTTTCTTCTAAATTTTAAATGAAAGTACAAAAAGGTAAATATTTATTTCGAGAACATATTAAAGAATAAATAATTGGTTTCAATAATTCTTCTAAGAGCTCAGAGCGTAAATGAAAGTTGATGAATATGATTCACAAATAAATGCAAGATATTTTATCTACTGAAGGTGACAGAGAGATATTAACTGATTGAAATACTGATTGCTGCTATGTATGGTTCAATTCCTGTTATGATCAGATTAAAAAGGATGTTTTCCTTTTAAAGAAATCTAAATAGTTCAGTTTAAATTCAACTTGAATCTGTTGCCAAAAGAAATTGATTTTTTACTTTGGGATCAATTAGAGTGGGGGGAGAGCAGAGACTAAAAGAGCAACTCAGCATGGATCAACTCCTGTGGAAATTACCCCCTAAACAAAGATATAATTAGGCATTTTCATGTTCAGTCTCTTTTCTGCATCCTACACCCTTTTAAAGCTAAATTTAAAAAAAAAAAAATAAATAAAATAAAATAAAATTAAGAGGGCTTTAAAAGAAATCAAATATACCATATTTTCCTGGTTTGAAGGACAAATTCCAATTTTGACTTGTGGAGAAAGGAGGGAAAAAAGGATAGGGGAGGAGAGAAAAAGTAACTTTCAACATGTAGAATGCCAGTAAATTTTCTTCGATCTCTTCACTATAGAAAGAATTTAATATTGTCTATTTTATTATGCCTCGGTCATGGGAACTTTATACTGAAAAGAAATCAGAACATTTGAATTAATAGGAATAGAATATAAAGCAATCCAATTATGAATTTTTAAGTGTCCTTCTTTTGACATACAACTAAAAAAAGTAGAGAAATCAAGTAGGATATGAAAAATAAAGAAAATTAAATAATTTAACAAAATACACATCATCATTACTAACAACTACATTAATTATGCATTCAAACTATAACAAATAGGAAAATTAGTAATATGATTTTTTTAAAATCATGTTACAGATTTTAAAAATAGAGGTGCACATAAAATGAGACTATTTCATTGAGATAGTGTAACATTAAGAAAGGAAGTTAAACTCATCCACAGAATACACTGCTCAGACCATCAGTTACTGCTCTAGTCTGATTGACTTTGCACTTAATATCAATTCAGATAAGATATGTAGTTCTATAAGGCTTCTTTTTCAATTATTCTAAGGCTTGGCTGGGTTGTCTCGGCAGGGAGCTGACAGCCAAAGTGGAACAGAGGAGGGAGGTGTCAAATGGAAAACGTGGATGGTTGGGTAGGTGTGAGAGAAAGACTGAAATACTGATAAGTCTGATATCTGGGTCTCCTTTCCAGCTCCCTCTCGACTGGAGGGTGAAGGATTCGTTAGAAGGAAATCCTGTTTACGTTGGCAATAAAAGGCTGTCCAAAAAAGATGGCTAAGGAAAAAAATGCGGGTAGGGGCAGTAAGTAACCTAGAAGTGCAAAGGTAGAATAAGGGTGCAGTCTTAGTAGGCAGAGAAAGAGAGAGAGGTTACAAAGGAAGAAAGAGATTGGCAGAGTAGTAAGTCCACTTTTAGTAATAACTCCTTGCAGACCCTTGAGAAGTTATATTAGTGCCCTGTTCCTTGTTGATACTGGACTAGTTTGAGACAAACTAATGAGATAAATGTGTAAAGAGCCAAGTGGGAAGTGGAAAAAGGGCGGGGGGGGGGTGAATCGAAGAAAAGTTATCAAGAATAACAAAGAAAAATAAAATAACTGAAGAAAGAAAAAATTGAAAGATAAAAAAGAAAAAAAAAAAAAAAATTAAAAAAAGCCAAAAATAATAATTCAAAAGGAGGAGAAAAGCACAAGAACAGCAAATAAAAATTTGGCAGGTAAAAAAAGTATGTGTAAGACAGAGAATATGAGTGGTGGGGAAATGAAATCATTTTGGCTCTGGTGGAGGATGAGGTGTAATATTATTCATTTTTAATGATGACATAGAGAGAAAGGAACCTGGGTATGGAACCATGACTAGGATAATGTCATTAAGAGACAGGTGGGGGTAAGTAGGTGGAATATAATGAAAAAAAAGCAATTGGGGAAACACAAAAATTGACAAGACAGTATAAAAAAAGTATCAGATTGAGGGTAAAGATTAAAATCAATTAGATCTGCTAAAACAACAGCATATTCTAACTGAAGATCAATAACTAATGTTATAGATAAAAAAATAAGTTACATTTGTTATGGTAAGAGCTTCAAAAGTACTAAATACTAGATCATTTTTCATAAAATTTTACAAGTAGTCTTTTTGAAATTTTATCAAAAGCTCACCATATTTAAAAAATTATTTTATAATGAATTTAAATAATCTGTGGTTGGTAAAAAAAAAAAAAAAAAAAAAAAAAAAAAAGATAAGAACATTACTCACTGTAAAATTGTGAATTGATAATTAAAAAATATAATAAAAAGAAAAAACCTAACTGGTTATTGCTCCTTACTCTTCAGAGCTCAATCGAAGACAAAACAGATGTGCACAATGACAAAAAACAAAAAAGTAAAAAAAAAAAAAAAAAAAAAAAAAAAAGGAGGGTGGGGCAAGAAAAACTTACTACTAGTGAATCAGCAATCACAGACAAATTACAAAGGAAGGTTTCCTAGACTTAATATACATGGTTTTAAGCACTTTCAAACAGTAAATCTGAAAAAAAAAAAAAAAAAAAAATCTCTGTACATTGCTATCTTCTCTGAATCTGAAAACATCCAATGTACAAACTGGATTATTTATTAATGAGTTTTGCTGCCAGTATTGAAAATTACATTTACTTCTTTCAGGACAAATAAGA